>JABUQX010051413.1:20000-30000 GCA_015478945.1 Trachelipus rathkii | reverse complement strand
TTTTATTTTACATGAGCTGATTGGCTTTTTCTGGTAACAGCAGCAAGTGTAATATTGGCTCATTATATATAACTATATATACACATATACTATATAATATATATATATATATATATATATATATATCTATAATATATATATATATATATATAATATTATATATATTATTATATAATATATATTATATAAATTATTATATATATATATGGTCAGCTTTTCGATTATCCGTCATAATGTATCTTAAAACTATTAATGCTACCTCCAGTAAAACGGAATACATTGCTGCAATGCTGGTCCAAGAGTTTTAGTACAGAAAATGTAACAAAAAAAAAAAAAAAATTATATCTCAAAAACTACAATAGCTAAAGCGAAAAGAAATACATTTTTGGAATCCTGGTAAAATTTCCCATAAGAAAATGTAAAAATAATAATAATAATAAAAAAATTATTGTTAATAATTATAGTAATATGATTAGAAGGCCTATTTAGAGACCTTTTATTGTTTTCTCGATAAAATAAATAACTTTCTATTAAATTTTGCTTTTTTTTTTTTTTAACTAAAGAATACCCCAAGGGTATACCGCACCGATGGCAGGAGTCGGGGTCTCTCGGCCTTCCGGGGAACTACGGGGTAGGACTAATTCCCCCCCTCCGGGGAGGGTCTCCGGAACCCCCGCTCTTTGGTATTTGGGTGTCGCGGGGGTTCCTCCGCCCCTCCCCTACGGGGTATGGAAACGTCCCCCCTATGTTCCCCATCGTCGGCTCGAGCCCCCTAGTGGGCCGCTATAAACAAAATTTATAGAAAGTCTATTTAATTTTTATCGAGAAAAAACGCACTAAAAGGTATCTAAATGGCCTTCTAATCATATTACTATATTTATTACAATAAATTTTTTTAATTATTATTATTATTTTTACATTTTCTTATGTGAAATTTTACCAGGATTCCAAAAATGTATTCCTTTTCGCTGTAGCTATTGTAGTTTTTGAGATATATTTTTTTTTTTTTTTTTTTTTTTTTTTTTTTTTTTTTTACATTTCCAGGGCTAACTTTGGACCAGCATTCCAGCAATGTATTCCGTTTTACCGTAGCATTAATAGTTTTTAAGATACATATGACGGATAATCGAAAAGCTGGCCTATATATATATATATATATATATATATATATATATAGAGGCGACTATTATATATATATATATTATATATAATATTATATATATATATATATATATATATATATATATATATTATACTAGCACAGCAGTAAAGCAGGGTGGTGTGAGATGGGGGGAGGGTCAGAACCAAACTCCAGCATCGACTTTCACGAATACTACTTATATATCATATATATATATATAATATATATACTATATATTAGTATATATTAATATACTATTATATATATATATATATATATATATATTATATATATAATATTATATATATATAGAGTATATATATAATACTATATATATATATATATATATATATATATGGTTAAGAAATCAACATAATAAGATGTAAGCAAATAACGATCTTTAAATTAAACGGCAAAAAAAGCGAGTTCACACTCCGAAGGCTCGAACCGTCGCTCCTGCTTCGAGAAATATAGTCCTTCGTCTTAACCACTAAACCACTGCGGTGACCCGGGTCACCGGAATGATCTAAGTGTCTAAGACGATGGATCGATTTTCCGACGGCAGGGGTCGAAGGCCTAGAACCCTGGAGAGAACTCGTTTCTTTGCCTCCAATTACACCTTTATATATAATATATATATATATTATATATATTATAATATATATATATATATATATATATATATACCATATTATATGATATATATATATATATATATATATAATATATAATTATTATATGAGCACTTACCTATTGTGTAAGAGTGGTTGGAGGGACCAATGGACACTCGGCAAGGTCCAAGTGGACATCGCACAGGATGCAAAGGTCTGCAAGCCGTGTGACCATTGTCTACACCATAAGCATCTCCAATCTTGCACACCTGGTGTGAATATATTATATAATATATATATATATATTATATATATATTTATTATATATATATATATATATATATATATATATATTATATATATATATATTATATATATATAATATATATATATATATATTAATATATAACTCCCTGGCAGGCTGTGTGCCGAATTTTTACTTAGAAATGTTTATCAACTTAATATAACCCTCAGTGTATTATTATAATTATTATTATATTATTGTTATTATTATTATTATTATTTATTATTATTAAATTTAGATTACTTATTATTATTATTATTTGGTTCCCTTTGCCTAAATATTTTTTAATTAAAAGTAAATTAAAAGAGAAAGCTGAAAGAGGTCCTTTATTTCTTGTATTGTTTTTTCTCAAATGGGATTGGGAGTGGCGGGGGGATTTACTACCCTTATCCCGCAGGTGCACGGCTTCATAATATATATATATATATATATATATAATATTATATATATATATATATTATATATATATATAGTATATATATATATATATATATAAACACCGTCCCTCTGTGGGAAAAGATCAAAGGCGCGAACGTGGCACGCACAAGGCAGCACAAACATCCGCATTGGGATAAAATTCAATTATATAATTAAGAATTAACGGTGGACATGACACAACTATGGAGTTTGAAAAAAAATGCAAGTCAACATGGGAGGTGTTTTTAAAAAATGGAGGGGGGGGGGCGAGATATAGACTTTATTAGTATAGAGTAGATAGATATAAGAGTGATCATAGATCCTAAGTTTGAGGTTATAGAGAGTTGGAGAGAGAAAAAGGTTGGGAATGCGTGAAAAGACAAGTCCGCAAGCAAGTCTTTTCCTCCACTCCTCCTCAAAGAAGAGGTGTTATTACAAAGAAATCAGAAAAGCAGGGACTGTATGATAGCGATAATAATCTAAAGAGAGTGGAGAGTGAAGCAACAACAATTGGCAGGTCAGAAAGAGATTACGAGAGTGGAAGTGAGAGAGTAAAAAAACGCGCAAAAAAACGCCTAAGACTCTATTTTCAAAAACGAGTTAAGTAATGGGAACCACCCTAGATTGCGTGCCGTCATGCAACGATCAACGTAATCTCCTATACAAAACAAGCAACTGGAGTGGTATGAAAAAAAAATCTGAAGGCATCCAGTAACATCCAAACCCATTAGAAATATGTTTGGCGAGAAATAATATGCTTCTTCCTAGAAAAATTATGGAAAAGGAAATATTAACAACCTTAAAGACATACAAATGTGTTTGAATAATGTTTTCGAAAAAGATGATTTAGTAGTAAGTAATTTAGAAAATTATGTCTAGTATAAAGATGAAAGAATTTAGTTTTTGAATACTGAAAACGACCTACTTTCTTTGCCCCATATTAAAAAATATTTATTTCATCTCGCGAGCGAGCGCGCACACACATACGAAAAACATTCCTGTAGAAGTTTCTTCACAACAAAGTGTATTATATGTTGAAGATTGATTTTAGTGTAGTTAAATATTATTTGGATGTACTTTGTGTTAGAATCTTATTTAGAAGCTTTAAGCCAGTTTAAAAAAAATTACCAAGACTTGTAAAGAAAAGCTAACATTTAGTTGTATGCTTTATAAGTGTAAAACACAGTATTTGTATTATATCCTCTTTCCATCTTGACTTCTTAATAGATTAAAAAAAATCGTTTGCTAATTTCGCGATATTGTCGCACGGCTACTTCAAAATTGTTGCATATTTTTATTTTAACAAAATCTTTTAAACTTCATAAGAAAATTTCATTGATCCATTTGGCAACTTCTTTTATTAATGTTTTAGAGCTTGCTTTATTCATCAGTGACATTTCCACCCTCCTTTTCTTTATCTTTAACATGTAAAAATGGCAGTATCCATGTTTTTTAAGTTTTGTTTGGCATTTTAATATAACATTCTTAATGGCATTCGCCATTTTGTACATGTAGACGACTACTATTTACATTAGAGGCCCCGCTTTTAACATCATTATAAACAGTTTAAATCGATTGTTACAACTTAACAGAGCAACTTAAAAATTAAAATACATTCTCACAAAACATTAAACCACACTAAAAATGTCATTGTTGGTTTACATTTTCAATGATACTCACATTCTGAAAACTCTAATTACCAATAATGCTATATGTGAATTGATGATTTATTGAACATTTGGGAGCAATGGTTACCACTCGCAATTCTGTCTGGGTTTTAATGGCTATAAAGTTTGCACAAATCGGGAACTATATTAGTACTAATGATTCGCAATGATGCACCATGACTAAAGACTAGTAGTGCATTTGTTATATCCTGCTGAGACTCTGTACAAAGGTTCTAGTCCTTATCCTATCCGAGTTTATGGTAAACTTTTTTTTTTTTTCTTTCAAAAGCAATTAAAAAGCAGTTGGGAGGTAAATTCCTAATAATTTTATCGCCTTAAAGTATATATATATATCACTTTCTCCCACTAGAGCAACATTTTCTTTTAGCTTTATCAGTTGCTTGCTTGGCGGGCTCCTAGAGGTTTTCTTTGTACTTTGGATGGAATGGAAAAAGTTTATTTTGGGACAAAAGTCCTCAGCGAGACTGTTTTTACAAAATCAAACTATCTTTATTAACGAATCGGGTAAACCGCCAACTAAGGGCTCCCAAAATTGTCAAAAGTAAATAAAAATATATACCTATATACCTAAACCCCCCCCCCCCACATTTATTTGGTTTCTCGGGGGGTGGGACTCGAGCACAGTTATTACAATATCAGTAAATAACATTTTATTCCATTCGAAAGAACGAAATAAAAAAAAGATCTATACATAAAAGTGATTTTTATAGAAATTACATTACTATCAAACTAAGGTCAACCAAAGCAGTCTTTTTACCCTATCAACAATAAGAGATGGTTATTGATGCAAACCTAATACTCAACTTTATTCGTGGATTTGCAGAACTTTGAAATTTGTTCTACTCTCCTCCAAACACAGTTGGGTTAGAAGATAAAGACCTATGTAACTACTAAACATATATTACTCTAAATCATTCCTAACTGATCATAACCTCTTAACTTAGAACCCAAAGCCCTCTATTGTCTCTTTTCCGTCTAATAAGGTTTTTTCGTTGCGGTGATTTTGACCTCAGAAGATGTACAATTATTGATACTCAACAAAAAAATGTTGCTGTGTTGGCAGTCCGTTTGAGATATATATATTATAGTCATGTTTTTTAAAATGAAACAATCCTTTTCGCGAAACATTCTCATTGGTTTATAGATTAACATCAATAATTAATAAATTACATAGTCGTTTTACCCTTCCCAGCTCTTGGACCACTTCCTGATACCACAGAATTATCACAATAAGGAATTATGTATATCCACTTGTTAAAAATTATATATATATTATGGATACAAATATATATATATATTAAATATATATATAATAATATTTTATATATTATATATTTATTTATATATTTATATTTTTTGTACAATAGAGAAATTTTTCATTTGCGATCGAGAAAAATTTCAGAATAACAACTCGTTTAAATAAAATTTGGTTAAAGCAATCAGAAGAAAAATATTACTTAAATAATAAATTTAATAAAATACGATCATTTATTAATTAAAATAAAATTACAGTCATAAACTGCAATTGGAGTAAAGATTTAAGCCGATATAAATATTGGAATTATCCCAAAGGAAGACAAAAAAGTAAGATTTTATTTGATTTCACAAATTGTAGATATTAGGGGAAGTTGCAGGGGGCTCAATATAAATTCAGTTTTTTTGTATTAAAATTATTTTAGAATTGTTTAAATCAAAAGATTAGCGTGAACTTTCTCAGTTGTAAATTATCTATATGCCAAATGATTGGTGTCATTTGATTAATGTTGATAGGATAGTGTGATTATGAGTGGATCTATGAAGAGTTAGGCCAGAGTTTAGGATTGTCTTTTGGAGATCATATTATGTTGATAGTTACAGACGGGAAAAAAATCATCGTTTCGCCAGCATATATGTTGTACAGTTGAACAAGGGATTTGTAAAACACATTGAAAGATGTAATAGTATTAGTGTTGTGGTAGTTGTTTTTAAATATATGTTTGAAGGAAGTTATATTAAAGAGGAAGTGTGTTATGGGATTTGGGGTAAAATATTAATTTGAATTATGATTAGATAGGGATAAGAGGAAGATAAGAGTATTAGGATTTGTTCATGTAATGTAGGTTTGAGTATTAAAAGGGTGGTGTTTCGTTTTGTTTAAGCTTTGTTGATAATATGATAAGGATAAGAAATTTTAGAATTGGGAAGAATTAGTAATTTCAGGTTTGAAGGTTAAGTGGGGAGCAAATTTAAAAGATAATTGTACCTATTTTGTGTGAGGGGGTGAGAGGGAAAACCAATGTAATGTAGCTGGGTTAAGAAGTGTTTCTTAAATGAATTGTATGTTGCGTTGTGAAGACCAAATCATAAGAGAATATCAAGAAAAAGAAGGGTTGTTATTAATGGAATGTTCGAATAGTGAACTAATGTTAGATGTATATTGTTAATATGAGCAAACAATGTTCATAAAGGATTAATGTTAAGAGGAACTGCAGCAAAAATGTCATCGACGTCGCTATTACAAATAGAATAGAAGAGAAGAGATGGGGGAGAATATGATATAATCCTATAAGTTCCATGAAAATGTTTGCCAAAATTTGGTAGAGAGGTGAGAAACCCTATACTTAACCGGAGTTTGTTGAAAAAAGTATTATTGAAATGGAAGTAGTTATGATCAAGAGTAAGAAGATGAGTTAGGTTGAGAAGAGGAAAGGATGGGTATAGAGTAATTAGTATTTCATGTGATAAAACCGTTTCCAGTGGGAGAGAGAGATGAGAAAGATAAAAGGAAGGAACAGCTACAGAAAGTAAAAAGGGAGAGACCCACATTACAAAGCTAGGAAGCTTTGAGGTTGTTGTGACGTGTTTATCGTTTTTTTTTTTATTGAGTTACGAAATCTTCAATGTTGAAATGGGGAATAACCTGATGTATATTCTGTAACTAGTAGTGGTTTATCGGTATCGGAATTACCGCGTTTATTTGTAGTTGAGAGTGTGGTGTTTAGTTTTTTGTTTTTGAGTACGAAATCTTCAGTTGAAATGGGAATAACGTGTGTATATATTCTGGTAACTAGTAGGTGGTATCGGTATCGGAATACCGCGTTTATTTTGTAGTTTGAGAGTGTTGGTGTTTATGTTTTTTGTTTTGAGTACGAAATCTTCAGTTGAAATGGGAATAACGTGTGTATATTCCGGTCTTTTTCCTTGAAGTCTTCCTAATTGCAAATTGAATTCAAATCATTGTGGCTTCGATTTTTTTAGTAAGGAAAATCCGCTACAATGTGTGAGGAAGAAATATGGCCAATAAGAGGTTTAAGAGAATTGACAATCCATTTTGATAATTTATAGGTAGTAGAGTCAATGTTGGAGATGATGGGTCTGAGAGGGGTATTATGTTTGTGGGTTTGAGGTATATATTTAAACCACATACACACACTAATACTATCACATCTCAATGTGTTTACAAAATTCCTCGTTTCAACTGTAACAACATATATGTTGGTGAAACGCATGATTTTTCACGTCGTAACTAACAACATAAATATGATCTCCAACAAGACAATCCTAACTCTGCCCTAATTCTTCATAGATCCACTCAGAATCACAATATCAACATTAATAATCAAATGACATCAATCATTGGCATAGATAATTTACACCTGAGAAAGTTCACTGAATCCTTTTGTATTAACAATTCTAATAATTTTAATGTCCAAAAAAATGACTTCCATATTGATCCCATCATGAACAACATTTTACACTTCTCACCCCTTTTCAAAAAATAAAACCCAAACTTTTTTGATATTTATAATTTGTAATAATTTTATTATTATTTATTTAGTTTAATCTTTACTGCATCTGAATGAGGACCATGATTTAGATCGAAAGCTAATGCTCATATTTTATTAAATTTATTATTTAAGTAATATTTTTCTTCTGATTGCTTAACAAAAAATTTATTTAAACCAGTTGTTATCCTGAAACAATATCATCCTAAGGCATTATTATTTACTTATAAATACTTCTAGCATTACACACATATGAACATTTATAAGTGGTTGACTCCGTTAAAATTAGTAGGTTAGGTTAATTTGGGTTAAGTTTGGTTAGGTGGTTAGGTTTAGGTTTAGGGTAGGTTAGGTTAGTTAGGGTTAGTTTAGGTTAGTTACCCCAAAAATTTAATGGATTTACCCTAAAATTATTAAAATAACATACATCAATTACTTTGATTTTGCTCTGGAGTCAAACCACTTATAAAATAGCCTATATATATATTATATATTTATATATATATATATATATATATATATATAATATATATATATATATTTTATAAAAATATAATATATATATTGAAAATATAATATAATATATATATATATATATATATAATATATATATATATATATATATATATATCCCCTAGTGGCGTGTATCCGATCTTATGGTGTTATACATGGTGTATAACCTAAACCATAGCATAGTGAACAAGAACCAAATGCACGTGGACTTTGTTGCATTCCCTCTGGCCCTAGCATTAGCATGGGTGCATTTGTCGCATATAAATTCTTTTAGTCTTCTTTTTCTCCCTTCATTTTTTGATAATTTATATCTTTCAATCCTTCACCTCCTTCAAAGTTTCTATTTATTTTTTTTAAATTCTCGCCCATTAGTCCCTTTAAGTGCTTGTATGTGAGTTGCCTTGTAAAAGAGGATATCCTCCCTTTTTCCCCGTCACAGCCCTTTGGGTTATCCGGTGCCTCTTCCCGCATGGGGTCTTCAGTCACCTCACACATCTTCCCCGTGGAAGAGGGTACAGACCTAAAAAACCGGTCCTTCGATTGCCTTTTGACCCGGGCCGCCAATATGTAGGGGACCAACCTATAATCTAACCGGTGAGGAGGATGCTTGTACTTTTGTGTATTAATCTCGGCTCTAAACGTTATTTAGTTATTTAGGTTCCGTGTTTTGGTTCAAAGGTGGAAACCAGCGTTAGTCGGTTAGGACATCTGAGGTCCCACCCACAAACCTAAACTGAGGTAATAGGGTCCGGGAATTGTGTGGTCTCTGACCTGTGACCTGTTGTGGGGAGAAGGACAACCCTTCCTTATGAAAATATACGCCTTCAGCCCATCCTGTTATTTACTTTTATGTTCTATTGTTATAATTGCGGAAAAGAAGTCTGAGGTTTAATTTTTATGAAACTGTCTCTTCATGAAAAAATGTTATTAAACCCAAGGAGGACTAGCCCAAATTGCCAACCCTCTCCAGAGAAAATGATCGACACATCAATTAAATTTCACGTTAGCGATTAGGTTAAGTTAAGGTTGGTCTTAAGTTTTGTTGAATCGTAGAGAAGCTCCAAAAAACCTTTTTTTTTTTTTTTTTTTTAAAACAATTGTCGACATTTTTTTATTTTGTCGATCATTTTCCCTGGCGGCGACCATTTGGGACTAGTTCCAACCAAGGCGAGCACACCAACTACCATCTGTCGGGTTTCCGGCCTGACCCCACCTCTGTCCCTCCTATTTCTAGAACAGCAAGTATTTCCGCTTTTATTCCTTCTACTACACCTGAAAGTGTTTTGCATAACTTCAGCGATTCATAGCCTGGTACGCCCCCTACACCCCAGGTGCCCAAACGGTTGGGTAAATCCCGAAAAGGTGCCCCCGTCATAGTTATTCTCATTTCTTTACTTCATATGCTGCTCCCCCTCCGGGAATGCCAGCTGACACATAATTCCCGATATATTACTTATTACGATCCACTACCTCCAAAACTCTTACCGAGCAAAGACAATTATTCTTCGATTGACCTTGGAAAAAGCTTTAGGAGGTTGAAGACCCCTAGTCACATTAATGAG
>JABUQX010051413.1:5000-12500 GCA_015478945.1 Trachelipus rathkii | reverse complement strand
TATAATTCCCTAAAAGGAAAAAGATATAAAACAGATTAAGTCATAAGTCATACCAGTCTTAAAACACATCCATATACCAATCACCTTTAATCGAAAGATGAATTTGGAACAACTTCTACGAACAGAATAGAAAGAATAGTAAGGTAATAGTGAACTAAAATAGAAAGAAACAGGATAGAAGTAGATTTATGGGATGTCATTCCTCGCCCATCCTTTTCATTCACTTATCAAATACATCTCTCATTCCACAATTATACAGTAAGGGGAAAAAAATATATCAAAAATATGTAACTTGGTCCATGGATCTTCTTCATATGTTTGAAATTTTAAATTTCCTGACTTTTTATGAATTTTTTGGAATTTCCCTGACTTCAGGCAATTTTAAAACGTTTTTCCCTGACTTTCCCTGACCCAAATTGTTTTTTCCTGACTTTCCCTGACTTTCCAGAAAGTGGGAACATATATATAAGATATATAATATATATATATATATATAATATATATATAATTATATAATATAATATATATATATATATAGATATATATATATAATATATATATATATAGTATATATTATATATATAATATATATATTATAATATATTATATTGAAATAAAAACCATTCTTATGTTATCCCGATTTATTAGGTCGTTTATTCAACAAAAAAACCGAGGCCTAATAGGATCTTACATCTATTAAACAAATTAGATTCATCTGATCAATTCATGTCTACTATATTTTTACCAATCCTCTACTTGATCATTTCAATCATCAATTTTTTTCAACGACAAATAATTTAAATGAAACTTACGTAGGAGCTTGCAAAGGAGATCTTGTAATGACTGTTGAATTGAAGTTATTCAAAAGAGGAAGAGATTCGTCTCCTTGGCAAACTGTTACCGGTGTTACCACACTAAATCCAATTATTGAACCTCCACTGTTGTCAAGCATCACAGTAAACGTTTCAGTCAAGCTGCTTTCATACAACAAGCACTGTAAAATTAAAATAATTATTTCCTTCTGAAATTCTACTAATAAAATATACATTAGAGATGTACCTGAATTCAGGTCCAACCAGAATTTAAGATCTAATTCCAATTTTGGTTTAAGGCAGAAATATACAAAATTCCAGTCAGAATCAGAAAATTTATCCTTTCAAAAAATAATTCTAAAATTTAGAGCATAGGTATATAGTTAGTTAGTTTATAGTCACCGAACTACTATCCCATGAATTTGAGGGGTTTATTACCTACCGCAGTAGGGTCTTTGGTCAGGGAAAATTGTGTTACATGTATTTCCTAACCAAGTGGATTAAAGTGCAAAGATTATCTAAGCTTGATAGCAAGCCCTGCTTCTGCTCAACTCATTTGGAAATTCTAACCACCGTGGACGTGGTTTCGCATCCAGATGAGCGGACCTTCTTGTGCTAGAAGCATGAGAGAGAGAGTGTGATTTTATATGTTATAATAGATTATTCTGTGGTATGTGTTTTCTAAGTTTTTAGTGATGTGTGGGTATCGAGATTAGTGTAATTCACTATGCCATAAACTGTAAATAAATATTACAAAAAATCTACTAATAACGGCAATTGTTTGTGTCCGTTCAAATAGCCATATCGAGACTAGAACGTTAGAAATAAAGAGACAATAAGAAGCCACATGGGCCTATCGAGAATGTCCCAGTCAATCTAATAGAACCAATCATCAAACATGCTCATGTAAATCCACAAAGCACCCTAGTGCTTGTCAATAACTTACATAGTTACACAAAGTCTACAACTAAAAGAAAAAACTATAAAGTACATGCTAACCACACTACAAGCTTTAATAACATTGTTTTAGTCATAACATGCGGTATAATCTTAATAACTACTGTAACTAGAAACCCGATAATTTGGCTTAGTCAAAATACACCAAATGATACCCAAACCATCCATATACCTATCCAATCCTTTCTTAAATGTAGAAATCGAGTCGCACTCAACAACCTCCTATGGCAAACCATTCCAAAAGATTAATAAACCTTATATATTTCTTATGTTCTTATATCAAGATGGCATGCCTCTTAATTTTCTTACTGTGCCCCCTGGTCCCACGTTCGTGGTCTACTATGAAGAAATTATTGGTCTCTGCATTATCAATAGAGGTAAAAAATATTTTGTAGACTTGTATCATGTCCCCTCTGAGAAAATGCCTTTCTACAGAAAACATTCTTAACTCTTCAGCCTCTCCTCATAGCTCATACCCTCAAACCATCCTTGGTGCTCTACGTTGCACTCTCTCTCTCTCTCTAGCATATCTATGATGCTCCTTAAATATGGGACCCAAACTTGTGCACAATACTCTAGTACTGGCCTAACATAGCTATTATACAGTTTTCTTATGACTTCCTTGCTCTTGTAAACGATATTGAGATTTATTATAACTAGCATCTTATTAGCTTTATTATTTACTTCCAAACACTGATTAGCTACTTTCAAATTACTGTTTATAATCACACCTAAATCTTTAACACATCCACATACTTCTCTTGTACTACTAACAAACGATTTCTTCATTTGCGTCCAGATTTGTTCAGTTTCATCTTGTTCACATTCAAGTGATTTATTTGCAAGTGCTCTTAAATACTTTCCTTATTACCTTGTTCACTTAGCTTCTCACTCTTAATTCTTCCCACTTTCTTCCTTATCGCCTTCCTCACCATCCAAGCCCCCACTAACTTAATCTTACATAAAACAACATAATGATCTGATAATCCCATCCCTAACCCCTTCACTGATTTAACATCCATAATATACTTCAACATCTCCTCCTGCTACCACTATTACTTTTATATATTGGTTTAGCAATTTTACATTTCTCTATGATATTTTTAATACCACCATTTGATAATCTATTTTCTTCTAAATCATAATTTTAAAATGCTTCACAGCCACAGCCATACCATCCATTTAAATACAAAAAAAGATTCAATCTATTTTTTGATTCTGGATATCTTCATTCACTTGAAAATACAAGCATAAATACCACAAATCTTTCCCATATCCAAATACTCAACCATAAAACTGCCATTTTTTTTCTTTTTATTTTTTTTACAGATTCTCACCACTCACAGGCAGGTCCTTTTTCAAGGAAGGACAGAAAAGTAATAAAAATAATAAAAATATCCAAAGATATTTCAGCCTTCTTTATTGAACTTTGACTTTCTTTTATTCTTCTTCTTCTTAGAAACCTTCTTCCCTTCATCCATGATTATCAAAGAATCTGTATTAACAAACTGATTAGCAGAAGTTTCATCTAGCTCTTACTCTTCTGCACGCATTTTCTTTTTTCTTAGCAGACTCCCATTTAATGAAATCTCAAGAGTAGTGTTAATATTTTGTGCTTCAATTCTTCTTCACTGTTTCTTCTTTTTCTTCTTCTTAGCAGACTCCTTTAATGAGCTTTCATTTAATGAAATCTCAAGAGTAGTGTTAATATTTTGTGCTTCAATTCTTCTTCACTGTTTCTTCTTTTTCTTCTTCTTAGCAGACTCCCTTAATGAGCTTCATCTAATGAAATCGCAAGAGTAGTGTTAATATTTTGTGCTCCACTTCTTAAGTTTTCTTTTTCTTTTTTTGGTGTTTCCACTCCAGCATCCTGGGCTGCTACTGTCAATGATACAGAGTATTCAACCCCTTGACTCTTCTTTTTCTTTGTGGTTTCTCCAGTTTTCACCAGCATCATTAACAATGGAGAAATCATTCAAACCATTTACTACTGACTGTTCTTATATTACCAATAGTTTTCTTTTTCTCTTCTTCAAAATTTTTCTGACTGCCAGCATTTTCAGCACATGCTTCGGACATAACATCATACCTTCAATTACTTCAAAATCCAAGCATAAATATCACAAATCTTTCCCATATCTAAATACTCTTAACCATATAACTACATACCTTCATTCATTTCTTCACAATTGGATAATAATAATAATAATAATAATAATAATAATAATAATAATAATAATAATAATAATAATAATAATAATAATAATAATAATAATAATAATAAAAATAATAATTACCGCTTTAGTAAATGTAGAAATATACCCTTTGTCTTCTAAGCCTTTCTGTTGAACTCTTACTCTGTATAACCCATCATTTATTGCAAGTTCCTGGAAAATAAAAAAAATATGCAAACTAAAATCAGACCACAAATTAAAATAAAATAATCTTTTTTCATAGCTTCACAACTTATTACCTTAAGATAATTTTGATGGGAATCAGTCCACTCCCTTGTGTGTTTCACTACTGCACTTCCTGACTTAACAGAACGAATAGTGATAACTGACCTTGGGGAAAAAGTGTCATCTTTACTCTCTAAAGTATCTTCCACAACCAATGTTAGCTGTCCATCCAGGAACGTATCATCCTAAAATTATCATAGAAAATAAAAATAAAAGTAACTATAAACTCTAACCCATCTATTTCTTTGCTGCATACACATGCAGAAAACAAAATAAACTACCTATTATTTTATATAGTAAGAGGGATAATAAAAACTCTTCATCTCTCTATTTTTAAAACTTAAATTGCCTTAATGCAAATGCACATTTAATTCTGCCAACTTGCAGAATTCAATTGCAAATAAGGCCCTATACCATATGTAATTTAAATACATAATCTTATAAAGAAAATACTGAATAAATATTAGTTGGGGACTAAATGTCTTTATCATATGAGGCTAAGAATTAAATTAGACCCTATTTCACAGTTTTATGCAGCCATTAGCTAATTGTTTCTTATTAAATGAAGTTATCAATTGTCATTTATTTTAAAATTATATAGCATATAATTATGCTAAATGACATTTTCATAAATCCTTATTACGTTAGTAGCCTAATGCATGAATATATATTAACTAATTTCCTTCATCTAAAAAGTTCTTTATTTTTTAATAAAGAAGTGGAATCAAGAGTCTCATTTAGCCTATATCTTCTGAGTCAGTTCTTGAATATAAAATATTAAAAAGTACATTGGGTTCAGTCTCTAACAAGCTTTAGTGTATAAGGACCATTAACTTTCCATTTAAATTTTATTTACATAGCTATAGCACATTTAATTAATCACTTCTTTTTATAATTCTTTATTAAAAAGATTAACTAATGAAGAAGCTAGTTCTATGGTGAGATTTGAAAAGTAGGCCTAATTGATATTCTCCTTTGTGAAAAAATCTGCAATCTACAAGCTCATGTTGGACTAGTTTACTCTTTACTTGTTTATAGATTAGAATTCTGAAGAGTGTTAGTACCAGCATTGCAAACACACTGTATTTGATTTTTAAAGCTATCTATAACATTTGGTGAGGTACCAGACAACTGGAAAAGAGCATATGTTGCGCCTATTTATAAGAAAGGTAGTAATGAATATTTGGGAAATTATAGGCCAGTTAGCAGTTATTGCAATGTGGTATAGGTGGAGTGGTATACATGGTTGGATTAAAGTTGTTGTTGTGGAAATAATGAAGAGTGGTGTCCCACATGATTCTCAGTGCTAGGGCCACTATTGGTCCTCATACAATAAATGATTTAGACCAGGACTTAAATGTAAGGTTTCTAAGTTTTGAAGATGGTTTACGCACCAGTGTACTATCTCAGTTATTGGAATAGTATTATATTATAAATATTAAAAATGACCTTTGATAAACTTCTTGGGTGGGCAGGTAAGTGCAAATGAATTTTAATAGTAAAAAGTGTAAGGTTCTTCACTTAACTTACTCAAATAAAAGTTTTAACTGCAATATGAATAGGGATTAACTTGAGTCTGTGGACCAATGAAAAGATTTAGGTGTGATTATAAGCAGTAATTTGAAAGTAGCTAATCTGTGTTCGGAAGAAAGGAATAGAGCTAATAAGATGCTAGGTAAAATAAATCAATGTCATTTATAAGAGAAAGGAAGTTATAAGTAAACTATATAATAGCTATGTTAGGCCAGTTTTAGAGTATTGTGCACAACTTTGGGCCCCTTATTTAAGGAAAGACATAGAAATGCTAGAGAGAATCAATATTAAGCAACAAGGATGATTTCTGGGTTTGAGGGTAGGAGCTATGAGGAGAGGCTGAAGGAGTTAGGAATGTTTTCTGTGGAAAGGCGATTTCTCTGAGGGGATGATAAGTCTACAAAACATTTACATCTATTAATATTACAGAGACCAATAAATTTTTCATAGTTGACCATGGATGGGAGACCAGGCAGCACAGTAAGAAAATTAAGAAGAAGGCATGACATTTTCATATAAGAAAGCCATCATTCAGTAATAAGGTTGTTAATATTTGGAATGATTTGCCACAGGAAGTTATCGAGTGAGACTCGATTGCAACATTCAGTAAATGTGGAGAATTTACCAGTAGAAAGTAGATGAAGACTGTATTAAAACTACAAACATCTAATGTAAAAAAAATGGTATCAACAAATTATTTGAAGTTTTTTTAACATTTGCGTATATTTTAAGTTTATATTTCAAAATATTAATAATAACAATCTGAAAATCATAACAATTAGGCTTTTTGTTTATTATTATTGATTCATTGATATCGTTATTATTTTTTGATATTTTTTTATTTATTTTTTTTTCAGGATTTTCAATAATTCGATTTTATGGACAATAATATATATTTTTTAAAAAAATAATAAATTTTGCAAGACCATTTTTTTATATTAAGATACCAAAAAAAAATTAATATAATAATATTATATATATATATATATATATATAATATAATATATATAGAATATATATATATATATATATATATATATATATTTTTATATATATATATATATATTATAATATATATATAATATATATATAATAATTATTATATATATATATATATATATAAATGTATATCTAAAAGGGTATGATATTAGGGGTGTCTACCGGAACTGAAATTTTCAGTTCCGGCCGGAACCGGAATTAGCTGGAATCGCAAATAAAATGTCCGGCCGGAATTCCGGCCGAACCGGAATTTCTTATGAACTTTTCCTTTAACTATAAATAAAGTAAAAAAAATTTTTTTATATAACTTTTAACATAAAATTTTATATCTAGTACAACGCCACTTCACGAACATTATATATGGAAAATCATCATTGAGAGAATATCTGGAAGTCCAAAAAATTTTAAATAGTAAAAGGGAGAGGTCTGTATTTTCTAGAACAGGGGAAACCACAAAAGAGCGAAAGATCCAAGCCGTGAAATAAGTGAGTTTTGAGGAGAGTTTCTCCCAAAAAAGATTTGGCATATCAATGACCCCAAATCACAGAAAATAATGAATTTTATCGCAATGAGTAACCAGCCATTCACAGTCACAGAAGAGAAGGGATTCATAAAACTTATTGCCCGTCTTCAAACTAAAATATTCTTATTCCTAGTAGAAAAATATTTTGTAGAGAAAATGTTACCAACTTCAACAGGAAATTATGAGCAGTATCCGAGAAGTTATCTAAGGCTGATCA
>JABUQX010051412.1:62500-86148 GCA_015478945.1 Trachelipus rathkii | reverse complement strand
AGAGCGAGATTCACACCCGGTCCGCCAGCGCTAGAGCTCCACCCCGTTGATCGGCAAAAAGCAGCAGAAGGAAGCGGCCGCAGAGAGAACGGAGACGAGAGAGAGAGAAGAACAGAGGAGGAAAAGAGGCAGGGAGAGAGAGGGGAGCAGACGGACTGGAGAGCGTCATCAGAGAGAGAAGCAGAGAGAGAGAGAGAGGAGAGAAGGCGGAGGGAGAGGAGAACGAGAGAGACGAGCGCATAAAGGAGGGAGGAGAAGGGTGGCGACGGAGACTGGAAAGAGAAAGAGACAAGGAGGAGGAGAGGAAGGAGAGAATGAGGAGGAGGAGGAGAGAAGAGGTGGGTGGGGGGAGGAGAGAGGAGGAGGTAGTGAGGGGAGAGGATGATAGGGAGAGGGAAGAGAGGACGACAGAAGAAGAGAAAGCGAGCGGAGGAGGGAGAGAAAGGAAGAGGAGAAAGTAAGGAGAGGGGCAGAGAGGCAGAGAGAGGGCGCTCGAAGAGACGAGGAGGTAGAGAGAGAGGGAGAGGGGAGACCGAACAGAATACAAGAGAAAGGAGAGAGGAGGAAGCAAGCTACAAGAGGAGAAAGGAAGAGAGAGAAGGGAGGGGAGGAGGACGGCTGGAAGAAGAGCGAGCAGGGGAGAATGAGGGCGGCGCGCAGAAGACTGGGAGAAGGTATGACGAGAAGGCGGGGAGCGGACGGACGAAGAGAGGAGAAGGAGCCGATTTAATTCGATACTCCACACTTCCGCCGAAGAAATTTCACAACTACCTGACACTTTATTCTCATCCTTTGTCCCGTCGTATGCCAACAACATACGCTAAATATAAACTCAACACTTTTGCCATCTGTCGCCACATCTACGATAATCACAAGCCTATTTTCCTCACTCAACAACGATTAAGCTTTTACGCTATCTAATTTACTTTCAAACCCCCCTTTTCCTCTCAAACTCTTCCAAATCGCTCTACAATCTTCTCAACTCTCTTCAATTCGCAAGCAAGAAACCACACAGCCAAGATATAGTACCCTCCTCAACACTCTTCTTCAATCATTTACACTTCCCTGCCACCCCAACTCTAAGATTTTTTCATACCCACTAGTATAATGAAACACAACATAATCACCCTGGTCTGTCGCTGTTAATACTACAATATCCTTTGACGATCGATTATTTTTACGACACGGGGCGGAGTCACATCCGCTACCAGATACAGTATACCATTCAGAAGCCGATCTGTAACCACCACACACCAATATGTATATATAATGTATATATATTATATTGTATATATTATTTTATAAGTATATAGATATATATATATAGTATGATATTATATATTCGCACGAGATAAATATATATATAAAGGAATGTCTCAGAATAATAAAAAACATTGATAATCTATTACCTCGTTGTATGGAAATGCTTTTTTCTCTCTATGTGGATCCGCCTCTGCTTCATTGCAAAATCCATATACGTAATTTGTATTGATCTAGGATATCGATCTACTAGAATAATGAAAAAGAGCGAAAACATCTGTTTTCGAATGATATTCTCGGGTCTCCAAACATATTTCTTCCGGTAACCACAAATTGCAGTAGTCTTGTATATAGATCCTTAGTATATATAAAAGTATAATAATAGTATAATATTAATATCTCAGATAGTATACATTATATATATATAAAGATAAATATATATATTATGATATTGTGTTAATCACAATGAAAAATAACATAAAAATCAATTTTATAATAAAAAGAAACATTATTTTCTAGTACCTGTTGAAATCATTTTAGTTTTTTCAAACTGTGAACTGGAGAGAGCTCTCCTTTCCAGGTTTTAAGATGTGTTGTTCTGGAACACTGTTTTATGGGAAACAGGGTGAGAAGCGTTTTTTATTGATCGCCGTGCTTTCTCATAGTAAGTTAAAGGTTAGTTCATGAGTAAGGATCACCATTTCTTCTCTTTGATCATTTTTATCCAAATATGCTATATAATAATAATAATATATTATATATATTAATTAATAATATATATATTATATATGATCATTATATCAGATATGGTAGAGAATACCTAAAGGTTGGCTCAACCCCAACTAGTATAGGCAAGGAACCCCTTTAAACATGGGGCTTGAGCCCGAGTATCCATTTATTTTTAAACAATTACATAAACTCCAAAAATTTGAAGATGAATTTATTTTTAAACAAAAACGCTTTCCATGGTGCTTGGTGTGCGACTTTATCATGCCGCAAACTATAAGATAAGAGGAAGACCGAAAACTCCATCGTTAGCCAATGAATGGAGATGGAGGCGAGAGCTGGCGGACGATGAAGGGAAATGGGAGAAGACGAAGACGAGAGTGAGGAGGGAGAGCAGTAGAAGAGAAGGAGAGGGGATAGTGGTGGAGCATCGGCGGACGCCGAAGGGAGAGAGAAGAATAGCAGGGACAACAGAGAAGACAAGATGACCGGCGGATAAAGAGGGAAGGACAGAGCCTACTGAGTAGGAGAGGGAATGAGGAGGAGGGAGAGAGAGAGAGGAGAGCAGAGAGATAGATGAGAGAGAGAGGAGAGAGATGAGAAGAAGAGGATGAGAGAGAGAGATAGAGGAGAGAGAGAGGAGAAGAGCAGAGAGAGAGAGAGAGAAGAGACAGCAGAGAGAGAGAGAGAGAGAGAGAGAGGAGAGAGAGATGGAGAGAGGAGAGCTAGAGAGAGAGAGAGAGATGGAGAGAGAGGGAGAGAGAATGATTGCTAATTAATTAAACACAGAAAAGTAGTAATAAGGACCTGAACAGAAGTTCTTTAGCTTTTCAAAGTTTAAAGTAAGGATTAGGACAATTGCAGTCAATTAAAATTGATAGAACAATTTAAGGAGTTCAGATAAGGGAAGTTGGTAAACATTTTCAATGCTTATTTTGCTTCAGTGGTTTTTACTGAGGAAAGATTAGATAACTAGTTTGGAGACTAATACTTGTGGTATGGATGAAACAACCAAACTAGACCTTACAGAATGTGAATTTGACGTAAAAGATAAACGTTTACTAGCCATATTGATCCAAGTAAAAGCTGCAGGCCCTGGATGGTATATATGGTAGAATTCTGATAGAGAGGGTAGTACCCAGCATTGCAAAGGCACACTATATTTGATTTTTTAAGCGATCTATAAACATAGTTGGTGAAGACCGGGTACCAGATTAGCTTAACATCTCTATTTGTAAAGGTTCTGGAAAAGTTAACTGAAAGGATCAATATAGAGAAATTATTGGAGATAACCAGTATTTGATATGACTCCCACCATGGTTTCAGAAAGGGTAGGTCATGTCAGACAAACCTTTTGAATTTATGGAATAAATAAACTGACTGCATTGACGAGCCGAGGGAGAAATCCAAGTTAATATTTGTCATATTTTAGACTTTAGCAAAGCCTTTTGATAATTCCCCCACACATAAGGCCGATGAAGAAGTTATTGCAATTTGGTGATAGTTGAGTGGTACATGGTTGCCGATTAAAGAGTGGTGTGAATAGAAAACATGTGTGTTACAACTAGAATGCAATAAGTCATCAATGCGAAAATAGTGAAGAGTGGGTCCCACAGGTTGCGAGTGCTGCTGGCCACTATTGTTCGACTCATGTACAATAAATGACTTCTTAGACAGGGACTTTTAAATGCAAGGTTTCTAAGTTTTGCAGATGATACCAAAAGTGGCCATCTCAGTTAGGATAAGTGAGGATGTATTAAGATTCAAATGATCTTAATAAATTTCTTGGGTGGGCAGATAAGTGTCAATTAGAATTTAATAGCAAAAAGGTACAGGTTCGTTCACCTAGCGTTACTCAACATAAAACAAAGTGTTTAACTACGATAATGATGGGGATTGGCTTGAGTCATTGAGCGAGCAAGAAAAAGATTTAGGTGTGATTATAAAGCAGTAAAGATTTGAAAGTAGCTAATCAGTATTTTGTGACAGCAAGGAATAAAGCTAATAAGATGCTGGGCATAAATAAAATCGCAATGTTGTTTCACAAGAGCAAGGAGTATATTTAGTTAAATTGATATGTAATTAGCTATGTTAAGCCAGTAAAATAGACTATTGTACAAAAGTTTAAGCCACTTCGTTTAAACAATTTCTTAAGATCTGAAACAGAATATGTAACGTAGAGCAACAAGGATGATTTCCAGGGTTTGAGGTAAGAGCTATGAGGGGAAGCTGAAGGAGTTAGGGATGTTTTCTGTAGAAAGGCGAATTTTTAGACTGGACATGATCAGGCGTTGCGGAAAAAAACGTTTTTTCAAATCGTTTTTTCATGAAAAAACATGTTTTTTTCGTTTTTTCAGTTTTTTTTCGTTTTTTTCAAATTAAATGTATTTTTTAAAAATATAAACAAGCTAAATCTAACAACACATTTTAACATATTTCATATTTTCAAAATATTTAAGATACTTGAAATTAAACAAATATTCCATTATATTTTATACAATAGCAGAACTACCTTCTCTATATATTTTTTTATCAATTGTTTTCGTTTACATTTCAGTAGGTTAGTATGCTGCAGATCTGCCGTTTGTAGGAGCTTCTATTACTTCTAATTTAACTATGTATTTTACATTATATAAAACTATTAATTTCATATTTATAATTACTTTTAAATATTAAATTGTATATTATATTTATATGAAGTTTCAAAAGAAAGATGCTATGAATATATAAGACGGAAAAAAAGAAATACTAAAAAGGTGCATAGATAGGAAAAAAAAAGAGGTAATGAACAGTTTGGAAGGAGCGCGAAAGGTTAAGAATTGAGATAAGGGGAATCTGCTTTAGAATAATGAATAGGGATGGTGCTTTTGTAACGAATGCCCCATGGATGTGAGGGGAGTGTGGAAAGAAACACTTCGAAATTCTGCACAATATTAACAGTAATGCAGAGGTGATTGAATGTGTGTGGTGTGTGGTTTTGATGGTGCAAGAAGAAATAGTTATTTTTGGGGATGAGGTATTAGTAAGGAAGAGTAATGGGTAGAGTGAGAACGTTGAAGAATGGTAAATCCTGCAGGTATAGATGAACATATTCGTGGTAAAATGATCAAGAGCGGAGGCGACATAGTGATTAAATTGGATGGAAGCTTGTGTGTAATTTAAAGGTTTATGGCAGGTATAGTTCCAATTGGGATTGGAGGAGAGCGGTAATAGTACCCTCTTAATTATGAAGGGTAAGGGACGGAAATAAAGATGTAGATATTGTATGGGAAGTAAGTTATATAATGTATAGTAAGAGATATATGCTGCTTTTTGGTCGAAAAGTGCGTCGAGTTAACTGAAAGGACTGATAATGGTGGCCCAACAGTATATCATAAGGGGTCGCGTTTATGGAGTGCGATACGCAGGATGTGTGAGATCAAATCTTTACATTGAAACAAAATGAATTAAGAAAATGGAGGGAGAAGAAGAATAAATTATATTTTAGGTTTTTATTCATAATTACAAAACAGGCGTATGATAGAAGTTAATAGGAAGCTTTATCGGAGCTCTAGTCTCGCCTCTATGGTGTTTGGTGGTAGGCTTCTGCATGGAATCAAAAATATGTATGACGATAGTGAAGCGTGTGTAGAATAAATGGTGTCAACGGTGATTGGTTTAGGATAATAGCGGAGTGAGACCAGCGGTTGTTGTTATTGTCTCGCCTTGGTTATTCCAATTTGGTAATATGGATGGGGTTATGGGGAAAGAATTCGACGGTGGGCGGATGGCAGAAATGCGTGTCTTAGACATGATGGAGAATGCGAGATGAGTGGAGGTGCCTATCTATATATCGCCGGGCCTGATTTAGGTTCTGTGTCGGCGAATTGAAAGAGAGTTTAAGGGCAGGATTGGTAGAGAGATTTGAGCAGGGTGTGTAAAAGAAGATGTTTGAAGGTAAAACGTAGATAAGAGTAGGATCTGGTTGTGAGTGAGGACAGTCCTCAGTGTGAAGTTATTAGATAGGTGAGCAGCTGGAGCAAGTGTACGAGTTTAAATATTTTAGGGTAATGTGCTTGGATGAGAAGGAGACGGATGATGCAGAGTGTAGTAGGAAAGGTGAATGGTAGGAAAGGTGGCTAGTGCAATAAAATCGTTTGGTGAATGTAAACGGGTACTAAGTCTTGAGCTGCGCTAGATTACATGAGGGTATTGTTGTTACCTGTGTTATTGCTATGGGGTAGTAAGACTATGCGTCTGGAAATTAAAGAAGTAGATCTATAAGGTTCAATGTGTTCAGATGGACAATCTTAGTGGCATGCTAGGCTGTGAGAAGAATTAATAAATGAGGAATGAACTTATTAGAGAGATGTATGGTGTGAAGAAGCGGGTAAATGAGAGAATAAATGAAAGTATGTTGAGATTGTTTGGTAATGTGGAAAGGCATGAATTAGATAGTCGGTTGGTTAGGCGGATGTATTGTGGAGAGTCAGTGTTGGGAACCTGACCGGGCTGGAGACAACAGAGAAAGTAGGATTGAGTCGGTGACAACGAATGGTCCTGAAGCGGAGAAATTGATGAGTTTTGCAAGAGGCGAGAATAAAGGTGCATGATAGGCGAGAAATGGCGGGGTTTTGTGATGGGGGTATG
Source organism: Trachelipus rathkii (assembly GCA_015478945.1). NCBI lineage: Eukaryota > Metazoa > Arthropoda > Malacostraca > Isopoda > Trachelipodidae > Trachelipus > Trachelipus rathkii. The sequence goes on along the minus strand of JABUQX010051412.1, from coordinate 79,533 downwards.
GTTTGTGGCCCACCTGGGCCCAGGGATGAACCCTACATTGACGCATTTACCATGAGTGAGGGTCCGTCGCGGTCCATGAAAGCTACTAGGGTGATTTTTCTGTCTGTGACGGTTTTCACAATTCAATGGTACAGGAGGGGCGGTAAGGCTGGGCCTTTTCTTTTTCGACATTTGTTCATCTCTCCTACTGCATTTTCTTTTCCGATGCTGTGTTAGGCACCTTACTCCAATCTGGGGAAAAAAGTAGTTTATAAAAGAAAGAAAGAAAGAAGAATATTTATATATTGAATGAGTTGCTGAAATGACAAAAACTCACAAAAGTGACTTGTAAATGAAATAATAAAAATATTGAATATTAAAATTTAACCAAAGATACATGTACATGAAGGAGGATGAGTGAATGAATGACTAAATTAAATATTTGGCTTTTGGAATATCAATTTTGATTCACTAATCATTAAGTTCCCCACTCCCCAGACCCAGCACCCTGAGTACTGGACTATGTGCTGTGACTCACTGTCCAAGGCTCATTATCCACTGGCTCATTCAGCTGTCGATCCAGCCACTTTGGAATTTTGATATGACTGATAACGTCTGATAATCTCAGTCGTATGAAAAATCGTGTGAGAATGACAGTGCGTGAAGGAGCAGGACGCAGTAACAGTACTCTTAAGCTTAGCTGCCTTAGCATAATCATCTCTCTTAGTTGGCAAATTTTCCAGAATTTCTTAGTTCTAAGATTAAGAACAATAAGAACTAGTTTTTTGCAAAGATCTACACAACAAAAGTTAACATTTCATGCGAGGGCCTTTGCTACCGTTTATTTCCTTAAAAAGTAACAGTCAAACGACTTTTTGCACGTGGCATTTCTAAATTCTGAATTAAATAATCTATGATAAAAAATGTTACTGAAAGCAGAAACAGAGTAAGAAAACATTGATGAAGCCACAAACAAAATATTCATGGAGAGATCAGAATTATAAAATAAAATATGGAAAACCATAAAATATTTTGAAAACACAAATTTCCCTTGTAGAAAATTGGAACCAAAAAAATGTCCAAATTAGGCAGTATTATGCTAAATAACTTATATCTATAATAGCTAAGTTCAAACATAGTAAATTTGCCACAACTTAATGAAAAAAATGAAAAATAAACAATTTTTACTTGTTTTTTTCAGGCTGTGATTTTTTCATAATAAAAACCCGTTTATTTTTCGGAAAAAAAAAAGAAGCTTGTTTTTTTCCTTTCCAACCCTAAGGATGATACAAGTCTACAAAAGTATTTACATTCTATTGATAATTCGGAGACCAAATAAATTTGTCAAAGTTACAACTAAATACCAGGTGACCAGGGGCATTAATAAGAAAATTAAGGAACCAGAAAGGCATTCCCATTATCTGATATAAGAAACAGAATACATTCAAGTAATAGGGTTGTAAATTTGCGAATGCGTTTGCCACAGCGAGGTGTTAAGGGCAACTCGCATATTCAATATTAAGACAGGACTGATTCGATATATGGAAGGTTTGGGTCGGGGTATGCATATAGCTATCATATTTGGTTGATCTAAGCCAAATTGGTGGTTCTTAGTACTTGTAGGTTTTAAGAGTTAACATAGGCATGTTACTAGAACGTATATTTAAGTCTTGTTAGTTTGTAGTTAGGCATGTAGTATACTTTACAACTATTAGTGTTTTTCTTTCTTTTTATTTTAGTTTGTTTGCCTTGTGTATAAATATGTTATTGACAAGCCCTAGGGGGCTTTGTGGATTTGCTGAACATGTTGTTTGGTGAATGGCTCTATTGGCTTGACTATGGGACAGTTTTGATAGGCCCATGTAGCTTCTTACTGTCTTTTTATTGTCTAATTTATATATATTATATATATACACTTATATATATCTATTAATATACTGATATATATATATACTATATAATATAATTATATACCTCTATATATATATATATATTATATAACTATATATAATATATTATATATATATAGTATATAATATATAGGTATATATAATATATAATATAAATATTAATATATAATATATATATATATATAGTATATTAATATAATACATACACTATACGATAATATATGCATTTAGAAACGTAACTCACACACATTATATATATAATATATATATATATATACGGTGGGTATATATGAAGCACCAAAAGTGGATACTTTGTCAAAGTTAGGGGATTCAAAAGTATATAGTTCCCTCGACTTACTTACGGGTTACTATAACGTCGTATATAGCGGTACCGTATATATGAAATGGAGTATATGTATCATAGGTAGTATATATATATATAGAATATAAATAACTATAGGTCTATACGTTATATATTATATAGTATAGGGTATATGTGGAATACTCAGATAAAATAGTATATGGGGGGAGTATCATATTATATAGTTATACGCGTATGTATATGATACCCGGTATACGTAATAACTAGGGGTATATATATATAGGGTAATTATAACTATATATAGTAATATATAAAGGTAGTATAAAAGTCTTGGTAGGTATAGACCAAATGCGTGGATGCGTGGGTAATGACTGGGGATATAGTATAAATAGATATTATATAGTGTGTTTACGTATTATTATGGGGATGTAGCGCATGTTGATGAGTTCACTCGGTATATTTACCTAATATATATATACCTAATATAGTAATATAAGATATGATATGATTATTATATGACTATATTTATATCATTTGCATTCCATATATTGTATTATCGTTGCATGTGATATTATTGGTCATATTTGTAGTTGGATTAGCTCGGCGTGTATTAATATGTTTTTGTTTTTCTTTTTAAACATTTTCACAACCCTCAATTTTTTTTATTCTTTCAAGCTACTCTTTTTACATTAAGGTGCAACACATGTTTGTGATATACGCTAGTATTATTCATTTGTACTGTATGATGAATTATCTCTAGTGTCATTATCGGAGATTTTTTAATAGACTCGAGTTTCTCCACGGTGCTGGTCCACCTCTATTCCTATCCCTCTCAATCTACTGTATATAAGTTTAAAGTAGTGTCCTTCGCATGCTGCTATATGGGCCATTTTGTTGAAAATATGCTTTAGTAGGTATAAAGTATGCTATCTTTATTATTCGTGATAAGGCTACTGTACGTAAATTGTTTTATATTTGTTAAGTATCTAGTATTATTTAGTGACGCACATACCATTTTGGTTATGGCCACCTTGGAAGAGATCTGTCCTGGCGGCCGACAATAATTCAATTTCCCAACCTTCTTGTGGATTTTATGGGAGGAATATTACCAGTTAGAAAAGATGAGAGTCGATCATAATTACGGGTGAGTGGGTGTAGCACTCACATGAAGAGGTAATAATAATAAACTTCAATCATGCGTACTCACTCATGGCACTAATCTCAATCACATATGAAGTACGCGAAACAATGCTAAAAATACAATCAAATAATAAAACATACCCAACCAAGATATCTCCACAATATATAATTTCCAATAACATGAGAATGTACTACCTCATATTCCCCCAGTTGCCACTTATAAATAATAAAGGATGCAATAAAAAATACAAATCTGAAATGATATTAACTAATCAGATAAACTAGGAAAGGAGACATTAATTAAAGGGTAAAATAAAAGTTGAACCATGAAATAATTATGAATTCATCATTATAGTTGAAAACTAATAAGAATAATATTAAACCACCTAATAATATTATACATAATAAATTCTATGTCTTGGTAACTTAAAATGTCACATCCGACAATATATATTTTAGATACAATCTTTTTATAGCAACCTTTACGGTATGGAAATTAAATAAGTTAGGGAAAAAACCATTGACACCTTAACCACGTACAGGTCGAAGGGTATTAAAATAAATACTCTAGGACAGTATTGGGAGATTAGAGGTTGATCCAGTATTAACACACTCGTGATGCAGCGAATCAACGAGATATTGGAATGGTGATTTTAATGGTAATTTGGGTTATGGTCCTGGGTATTACAGTTTCGTACTCTCTCTCTCTCTCTCTTAGCTCTCGATGCTCTCTCTCTCTCTCTGCATCTCTCTCATATCTCTCTCATCTCTCTCTTCTCTCTATGCGTGCCTCCTTAATCCTCCTTCATCTGGCATAGCGTGCGCTGTTGTCTCTCTCGATTCCTTCTACATCATACAGTCTTACATATCTACTCGACTCTCTCGTTCATACTCCGTTCATCTCAGTTAAATGTGACGATCTCTCTCTTATACGATAAACATCTCATAATCTCAGAGATCAGGAGGAGGAAATAGAGGTGTCATTAGTCTCAGTCTGTGCAAATAACATACAATTTACTCTCATCTCTACTATCTATTGCTCTCTCTCTCTTCTCTCTCTCGGCTCGCTCTTCGTTCTCTTCGTCTCCTCTACCTCCTCTCTCTTCTCTCTCGGTCCCTCCTCATTTTCTCGACTCTCTCTTACCCCTACTCATCCATTCTCTCGTGCTCTCTCTGACTCGTCTCCTCCTCTCGTCGGCTCGGGCTGCTCTGCTGCTCGTCTCTGTTCTCCTACGGTTCTCTGCGTCGGTCTCACTCGTGTCTCTCTCCAGGTCTTCTCTCTCATCTCCTCTACTCGTCGGTGTCTCTTTCGTTCTCTCCTCTCTGCTCTCTCATCGGTCTCTCTCTCTCTCTCTCTCTCATCTCTCTCTCTCTCATTCTCTCTCTCTCTCTCTCTCTCTCTCTCTCTCTCTCTCTCTCTCTTAACCTCTCCGGCTCTACCTCTCTCTCTCTCTTCTGCGTGACTTTCCTCTTCCATGTCTCTCGGTCTCTCGGTCTCTCGGTCTCTCTCTGTCTCTCTCTCGTCTCTCTATCTCCTCTCACTCATCTCTCTCTCTCGTGCTGGCAAAATAATAAATATAATAGACCCATGCAGAAGTATCATAAAAATGTACCGCAACGTGTCTACTATATAGACTCATTCCTGAAATGTGTACAGCCTTTGTTCGCCGATTGTTCATTGCCGACAATACAATTTAAGGTAGGCGCTGAGGATTTATAGAATCGGAATAAATTGTTATTTTTTTTTCCTTGTGGTCGCCTCCTTATATTGTTGTGTAGTGTAGCGGTGGCCTCCCTTGGGTGGAGCGAGGGGGAGCGGGGGGCAGGATTTCAGTGCATAACTCAGATGTGTATCAGCACTCCTCTCGTCGTGTCATACGCTTAATTCGATATTCAATAACATATTTAGCTATCCAGTTCTATTCTTGGTAGCTTCTGGGAGCTTAAGCCGACGGAGACCCTGCCCCTAAAGTACGGGTAGGGGATAAAAGACCGTAGAACCCTATTGTTCGTGACCGGTATAAGCTCTTAGAGTTATATAGAGGTAAATAACCCGAACTGTGTCCTGCCATAATCGTAGCGAGGTATCCTATTTAGGCGTATATTGTAGTCCTGGAGTGGAGTGTATGAAAAATAGATGAATAAATAACGTGGTACTGATATATATAAGGTCGGTATATATAAATATACTATAAACAGCCTAATATTAATATATATAGAGCATCAACCCTATATATAATAATAGAATATATAATAGGATTAGTCATAAAATAATGAACCCTATTCGTATGGACTTATAGTGTAGATGAGCTACTAATATAAGGACCGGAAATAAAGTATCCATTAACTAGACTAGTCTATACTTATATAGTTATACATAATATATGAAATGATATTATATATATGTATATAATATATATATATATATATATATATATCTTATATTGGAAATAATTAATATTATATATGATATATATATAATATATATGAAGAATATAATATTAATATAAAAATTATATATAAGATATATATATATGAATAGAGTATAAATATATATATGATAGATAAATATAGTAATATAATAATATATATATATTAAGAATTACGTATGACTTCAGAGGGGGCGACTCCTACACTCACGCTGCTGACCTCGTTCGCCTCGAAGCACGAAAGTTAACAATTATAGAAAATCGCGAATCGATTTTTCGCCCAAAATTTCATCAACTGGTACGATAAAATTCTATAAATCTTATTCATTTTTTTTTGGTCAGGATCAATTTGTTTTGTTTATTAAGGAAATTAATGTACATAATGTTAAAATAAAAGATTATGCAAAATGGTGAAGTACGAAAAAGTGGGTAAAGAGCAAAATTAACGAAGCAATTATTAAAAATAACTATAGCCTAAAACCCATTTAACCCAAAGAGTGGGAAAAAGGTAGGGCAGATTTCGTGCGCAGAGATAGAAATAAAGTGTGTAGAGATGTGGTGTCTGTGAATTTTAGAGAGTATAAAAGTTGTTTATAAATAAGTGATAGTGTCCAGAAAGTCTAAACGGTGGTTACATTAATAAATAAGAATTGGTAGAAACGAAAGGGGATACAACAAAGAATAGTTTATGAGACACAAATAAAATAAGTAAACCACAATTACATAAAGTATGAAAAAAATATAAAAGAATAATGGAGCAAGAAGAAAGAAAATAAGTTAAGAACCTGAGTAAATAATTGTAAGACTTTAATCATGCTTTCAGATCAGGAGAACTTGTATGACAAGTTAAGAAAACGGTGTTAGGATGCACAGCGATGATAACGTAGTACATTTTAAGGTAGTGGGATACGATATGAGTGTATATATATATAATTATTTATATATATATATATAATATATATATATATATATATATAATTTATACTATAATAGGAACGTGAGCGCAAAGGACTGCACTTCATATAATACGGTCAGCAACTCCCTAGTATAGAGTATTATAGATCCGCCGGTTATGTATAATTATATTATAATACTATATATAACTACTATTGGCTAAGGGTTATTACTGAGGCAAATTTACGTATCAGCTCAGAGTAGTACTATAGTGATGAGTAGTAAGTAGGTGAACTATATGAACCGCTATGAGCTAGTACAGAGGTGGGGTAGGGTATACGCAGGCTGTATCGGATGCATGTACCTAGACTGAGGCTACGTGTCAGTCTAAATAGAGATAACGTATATACGCACCTGAATACAGCTTAACTCCTCATCGTACTACTATATATATGAAGATAAGATGAGAGGAGAATAGCAGGGAATATAGAAGAGAGTACCGTAAAAAGTGTGATGCGCACGTCGGTCGGGTCGCTGAGATCCAAGTGAATGGGTAGAGTGTGATAGTGGAAAATACCGATATAATAGAGTTACCATAGTAATATATTAGGAATACGGTGACTGGGCTGGCTAAATATATTACATGAGGTAGGTTACAATAATATGAAGGGTATCAATCTATATACTATGTGACAGGGTAATGTGAGGTAGGATAGAGGGATACTAGATACTACGTGTATAAGGTATAACACATACTTAGTGTAGTCTGAGTAATCACCAATCTCGGTATTGGGATTAACTCGGCGTGGTACAGGATATAATCTATTAAACTGAAATCCTAATCCTCAGAATTTATTGTATGATAAGTCAGACAGATGGTTTATCGATTCCTGTATGTAGAAATGATATATTAAATAGTATTGATTATTATTAAAATGTGATTATTATTATTATTATTATTCTTATTATTATTATTATATTATTATTGCTATTATTTAATTGAGGATGTACCGTTAATGCATTCCATTAAAGTTAGATGGCAATCCCATTACTTATTATTATGTGTGTAGCAATGTGAATGTGGAAATGATTACTTGGATGTATTTCTAGGGGTCGCTCTATTTATTATAATATAATTCTCTTTACAATTCAGTCATATTAATAAGAGATTACAAGCTAGAAATATGTCTCTAAAGTTAGTAGGAGATAAAAAGACAATCAGGACTCGCCTCAGAGAGTATGTGAGTCGCGATCAGCAGGCGAAGCTTAAACAGATGGTGGTGTACAGTTACAGAGACGTAAAGTATGTAGTCGAGTAGCTTTTAACCCAGTACCGCTCTTGTTCAGATGATAGCATGAGCAAAGTAGTGTGCCACCATAGGTGATAGCTCTCGCCCTGTGCCTTACTCTCCCAAATTATCGCCGACCCGCCCTCACTGAACGGCAATAATAAAGAGAGTCCTGTGGCATCCCGTCCTCGGCCCGGAGAAACAAAGCCAGACCATGTGAGCGCTTAAAAGGAAGACACCCGGAGATGTAAGGCGTCCTAAGGTACCGACCTCGTTGATTTCATTTTATTAACTTTACCTTCTTCTGCCCGTTAACAAGCCACTTCGATGGGATTCGCTCCTTTTTACCGAGATCCTCTCGAACAACCTTGCGGGGGGGGGGGGTTATTCTTGCGAGGTTCTCCCGGAAGCAACCTATGGCATGGGGTTGTTTCTTATAGAGGTTCGATTCTGTAACCAATTTGATAGGGGTTGTTTCTTGTTAAGAGGTCTACCGTCCGAAACCACGCGAACAAATGCGTCTCGGAGGACGAGCCTCTGGTTTCTTATGAGGTTCTACTCGACAACTTAATAGAGTGGGGTCTGAATCTTACGCAGGTCCTCCGTTTACACTACAGCCCAGTTGTGGTGTCCGCCATTCTAAGATATCCTAGTACCGAGCTATTGCATGGGTGGTGATTCTTTTTTTTGTTAGTAAGTAAGCTTCAAATATTTCTTGTTTAGATGTACTGTCTTACGTCTATGTCATCATTACATCAGAACTTTCAGTATATCATGGGATGGCGAGATTAAATTATGGGCCTTAAATTATGAGTCAATTTGTTATGATTATTGCTGCTGCTTTTTAGGTTGGTTTCATGAGAAAAATTCGGCTAGTGATCCGCTATCGTAGCTGTGCGGTTTTATCCCGCGTGGGTCTCTCACGTTCGTCTCGGCGGCAGGGGTGAGTGGACGGGAAAATCCGGCAGTAGCGGGTCCGGGAACCGAGTCATTATATTTATGTGTGGGTGTGTGTTATCGGTGAATAGGCTAGTTTTCGCGGCGCGGTACCCTTGGCTGTACACCCAGCACTCTTCCTATAAGCGTCTATTACTGATACTGTGAACCATTTGTGGAATTCCTCTCTCAATGTAGAAACTTAGGGAACCTCGCAAGTGATAATATATATACTATAGGACGTGATGAAAGGAGGGAGGAATGGAGATTAATATAATGGCTTCAACCCATATATTAATCTACCTGTAACCTAATACAAGAGTTCATAATATACCCTAAGACGAAGGTAAATATAATATCATTACAGGTCATCTATTTAAACATAAGATATTATAATAACGATCTCCTTTTAAGGTGATTATATATATATATATAATAGTTAGGAATGAGTAGTGTAGTAAAATGCACTTATATAGTAATATAATATAATCAGTGCCTATCTCACTCACGGCCTACTACTCACGTTTATTTGCCAATCGAACTCACGCTATACGGCTATATGTATTATAGTATATAATATATATATATATATATAGTAGCCCACCTATGATCACTCGGTATACATTAAAACCTAAAAATGCTATATTATATAAATATAATTAAAAATAAACTGCCCCAATATATTATATATATATAGTATTGCCTTAAATAATAATAAACGAGTAACTAAAAAAAAAATTAAAAAAAATAGGATATATATAGAGAGAAGAAATAGCCCAAATCATTATTTAGAAAGGCTTGTTTTATGCAATCACTAAATGGAAAAGGTGCAATATTAATTTCACTTGAAAATTATACCAAACGGACAATAATTTGTTTTGTTGATCTCCACTTTTGAAAGACATGGTATATTACACGTTCATATTCAGGATAAATGAAAATTACGACAAAAGAAAGTCTTGACCAATAAAAATCTTGCAGACCGAAAACCTTACACAGAAAAAAATAGTCTGGAAAGTGTACCACTGAAAGAAGGCCAGAATCGGTGCAAGGTAGACGTTTTTTATTTTAAATCACCCATTTTATTGGCAAAAATAATTGTAAATCACTTACACTAAATTCTTCCTGCAAAAGGCATACTGAAGACCAGGATAAATAAAATGACCCATTTAAAGCTTTATCTATTTATTTTTATTGTTTATTTAGGTATTTAGATAAAAGTATGTTATTTTTTTATATTATATATGAAACTAATTTTAAGAATATATTATTAATTATTATTATATTATTATTATTATATATTATTTATTATTATTAATTATCATTATTATTTCTACATCGACTTCTTCTTAAAATTATGTTGAAGTATGTACTAAAAAGGTAGCATTTCTAAGCTGAAACGTTCCTTTCATTCAGTAAAGACATGTTCATAAATAATAATAATAATATAATAATGATAGATATAATAATAATAATATTAATCTTTATAAACATATGTTAATAATAATCTAATGTAAAATTCGTAGATACTGAGTGAAGATTAACATGAGTATCACTAAAGTGTTTTGATAAATTATTATAATGTATCATCACTGTGGAAGGTGTTGCATCTTTCTCACAGAAAGTGAATACAAGCATACGCCTTTCCCCTCCAAATGCTTTTATATATTATTATCAATTCTTACGTCGGATTATATGTGATTATTATATATCTAGTAGTTATTAGCCTATAACTATGACTTTAATCATGATAGTCATATCTCTTACTTTGCATCACGATTTGACTTTAATCAATGCAATCTAAGTAAGTGTTGGCAAGTAATAGATGATGAGTCGATGCACGCCGGTATGTTTATTATGATCGTGCTCAGTAGCTCTCTCTTTAGGCTCCCACGGAATAGGGAATATATATAGTAGTAAACCATATGGAGTAGATAGGGGGTGACGTGAGCGTATAACGCTAACCGGGATATGGGGTGAATAGAGGCAAGTAGTATGGTTAGGTGAGGGGTATCAATTATTCAGCTGGTTATATAGGGATGTACCGGTAGTACTATAGTAGTAGGAATATAGATAATTATATATATATATATATATAATATATATATAGAATCCCAAAACGGAAGTGTGATGCACAATATATACGTATATATATTATACTCAATGGTGTGACGATGGGTAGGTGAGTTAGAATAAAGCAAACCTATAAAGGTAGTACGTATAAGTTGATAAGGTCATGTAGTAGTATATATATAGTGTTACCGCGGTACTCCGAGGGATCAAATATGGCTATTACCACACCGGTAGCGTTACAGAACTAGTTGCTGATATAGCGCTTGCCTCGTTTCACGTGGCATCCCTTCCAGATCAAGTGATCGTGGCAGGATTGGTTTTTAAGTTTATTTTAGTCAGATGTTATATTTAGGCGCTGGCGGACGCCACAGTGTGCGGTTGCGGTGCGGGTGAGCGGCCGGTGATCCTCTAACTCTCTGGACACTGTCTACGACTGCCGGTGCGTCACTTGTTGTATGAAATACTAAGGCTGCGATACGTACAAGTGACTTTAATGTTTGTGCGCTTAGATTAAAATTTCCTGCTAGCAATCGGACGACTTCAACGGGTGGGAGTCTATATATACTATATAATATATATATATATATATATATACTATATCATTAGATAAATTTCAGTCCGGTCTGGGGACTATATGTACACTCAATATATACCTACTGTATCTCTACTCATAATAGGTAGGCCCCAAAAGATTATAGATATAAGTCAGAGTAGGTAAATACTATAGTAACGTAGGTAGCTCGCGTAAAATATAGCTATTAGGTACATTAGTTACTATTAAACGCAACAAAACTCAGGCCCTACTTATGCCCTACGTACCCAGGTGCAGGGGGACGTACCTATATAGCAGAGTAATACCGCTCTTATAAGGTAGGGGTACTGAATAAAGGGCCTAATCATGGGTATAATATATATAGCGCTATTTATAATGATGGTTGGACTCCCCACGGGAGAGAAAACATCTAATGAGAACCAATCTAAATTGTATCGCTGTATTTTAATCAAGTGTTTGAGGGTAAATACACCTTAGAACTTTTTGGATAAGCGCATGCGGCAAGGATAACCCGGTAACCCTACGGCTAAACCTAACGCTACACTTAACGCTAAACTAATAATCCTAATCTCGACCAAAGTGTTAACGTGAGGGTCACCAGCCTGGACGCAGGTCCACCTATCAGAATGTTCGACAGTAGTGTTATGATACTATAATACTCAGTATATCCCAGAAGACCCCAAAAATTGACCTACCGGAGAAGTATAATTCTTTAGGAGTAAAATAGCTACTATCAGTGGTGAACGTGTATATTATATATATATACTATATTATATATCAATATACTATAATGAACAAATGGGGCGGCTATACATGTAATATATTATACGTCCTAATAGTGACCGTGACGTATGATAGTATGAATTGACTAGCCGATTCGGCGTAGGAGAAGCAACCCTAATGATCAGGTCTTCACGCTAAGAAATAGGTAAATGAGTTAAATATTAATAAAATAATCAAATGGGAGTCACAATAGTTTACGCCTATATAACACTAGATAGGTATGATTAAAAATTGGTTTGTTAGACATATAAACGATTTGAGTTAATGAGTATTATATAGTATATATTATATAGGTTATGGTATATATACTAGGGCGCTCGAGGCAAACTATACCAACCACAGGACGATATATAGGATATTATATACCTAACTATATACTATATATATTTGTTGTTAAATTAAATTACAATAATATGCAAAGCCAAACGACAAAGAAATAAAGTTTCGTTGAATGATACGGCTCAAATTATAAAAGCAACCCCCTCTATTTTTTTTTTGCACTTTCGGATAATTATCAAAATTGTTCAGAGTTTCGTACAAAAAAAAATAGTGTGCGGTGGTTCTAATTCAGATGGTTTTACAATGCTTCAAAAAAAGCAATAGTGTGCTTCTAATTGCAGATGGAATGCGTTTTTACCAGATGCTTCTAATTCGGTTGTAGTTATCTCATTCTTCATGCGTTTAGTAGTCCACTTTCGCGGCGATGAACGACAACAGACTTCATGCGTTTAGTAACTAGTAACTACTAGGTAACTAGAGATTATTATTGACTTGGTACCAGTTACTGCTCCTCATTTTATACAATTGTTTTCGAACCTTTATAAATCTTGCAGTACCACTTTGACACTATTGACTCTTGTACTTTGAAAGGTAGTTTAGTTGTTTTGGTTTGACGAGTACCTTTTAGAAAGGAAAAAGAAAAAAGTTCGTACCTATTGGCCATTGACCTATTCTAGTAGGAGAGATCGCTAGGAAGATGCTTCCTAGTATCCGCACCAGGAATGTAACTCTGGACTCTCACCACGCAAACCGATCACTACTATTTGAACCATTTCTGTTGCGAAGCTTTTTATTTAATTCGAGGCTACTGAGCCGATATGCTTTAAAATTGTGGAGTCTATTCCGGCAAAATAGTCGGCTCCGAAGCCTACTATAAGTCACCCCTAAAAGCAAATTTGCATTTTCGGGTAAAACAATTTTTTTCTTTTTACGGATTTTCCGAATATTATTCAGATTCAAAAGCGGATACGGATGTCCCTGACACTTAGTACAGACATCTACATCTGTGGCACTTGATACAGTCGTCTCTGACAATTGATATGTTTCTGACACTTAATACGGATTACTTTGACACGGATGTCTAAAACTTGATACGGATGTCCCTGACCCAATACAGATGTCTTTGATACTTAATACGGATGTCTCCGAAACTTTAAATGGATGTCCCTTACACAATATGGATGTTTCTAACACTTAATAAGTTTGCCTTTGACAACTAATACGGATGTCTCTTAAAACTTGGTACGAATGTCTCTGACACAATACTGATGTTTCTGACACTTAATACGTATGTCTTTGACACTATGTTACGCATGTCTCTAAAACTTGATACGGATGTCCCTAACACAATACGATGTCTTATAATTAATACGATGTCTTTGCACTTGATGGCGACGTGATTCTGATGTGTTATACCGCATTATGTATCTCATTGACTCCCGCGAACAAGTCAAAACTTTTGTTGTCTGTTTCTTTCTTTGTACAAAAATGTATTATGCACTCCTACTATTTTTATAGCCCAATATATTATTATTATTTTATTATTATTATTATAATTATTATTATATGATTATTATTATATTATTATTATTATTATTATTATTATAGCTTCATATCGCAATGTAACTAAATACCATATTCATATTATTAATTTTATATTTATATATCATCTTTGAGCATATACATATTATATTATTATTATATTTATTATTATTATTATTATTATTTATTATTATTATATTATTCATTATTATTAGTATTATTATTATTTATTTTATTCATTACACTATTCTATCTAATAATCATATATACATTATATTCAGTTTTATATTATTATTATATTATTATTATATATACATTATATTCAGTAATATTATTATATTATTATTATTATTTATTATATATATTATTATTATTATATTATATATTATTATATTATTATTATTATATTATTATTATTATTACATTCAACAAGTCGTACTTCAATTTTCACACTTACTTGAAAAAAATAGAATCAACAAAATAATATTTTATACAAACTATCATATTATTTCTTCCTCCCTTAAATGCTAAAAAAAAAACAGGAACAGGGGATCAAAAAAAGAATTCCTCAAGATGTTATTAAGACAACTAAGTGAGTAGCCTAAGGATACTCTTTTATAAAGACGAAATTTCAGATGGAAATATTAATAATAAAAACATATAAGTAGAGTATATTGACTATATATAGCTATAAATTATGATTATATATTATATAAATATATACAATATACTAATATTTATATATATATATACATAGATATTATAGTAATATATATATAATATATATATATTATTCGTAAGGTTACGGCATGAAAATCAGCATAGTGTTAAAGCTTTGGGTCAGATTGAACACACATATACATTATACTATTTATACGTAATATATATATATATATATATATATATATATATATAATATTATTACTATATAATATTATATATATAGTATATATATATATTATTATTATATATATATATATATATTATATACAGGGTATGAAGCGCCTATTGTCGTTCGAATATGTTCGGTAAGTTTAGTTCGATAATATTATTAATTTATATATTATTATTATTATTATTATTATCGTCTCTATTATTATTATTTATTCATATTATATAGTTATTATTATTATTATTTTTATTATTTTTGTTGTATATTTAGAGGTCTTATATTGACTGTTTGTATCTTATCACTTTAAATTAATGATATCTTTCTTTCTCCCTCACCCCTTTTCCCCACAACACACACAACACCACCACACACACACATACAACACATATACTATTAATATATATATACTGTATACTATATATATATTACTTAGTATATATAAATATATATAATATAATATAATATATATACTATTATATCTATAGCTATACTTACTGTGTATATAAATAGAAAGTATATATATATAAGTATTAATTTATTAATATTATATAGAATAATATTATATATATATATATCATATATACATATATAAAATATAATTATATATAACTATAATATATATATAATATATATTATACATGTTGACGCCGCTATAGCCTAATCATTGAAATACCTTATATAATTATATATATATTATATATATAAATATATATAATATACTATAATAAATATAATATACTAATATAATATATATATATATATATATATATAATATATACTATATATATATATATAATATATATTATCTTGTAGTACAGTTTTCCTGAGTTGAATAATTAAATAAATAAATCACACAGTCCAATAATTTATAAATATTTCATAATTTATGAAAAGTTTTATTTCAAAATGAATATAACTAGTAAGAAGTCTTATTATTAAAGAGTGTTTCCTTTTTAGCATGAAAATAAGAATTAATATTTCTTTTTTTTCTTTCTTAAAATAAGTTATAATATCTTCTATCAAATGATGTTTTTGAGTGTAACTAGTAAGAAGTCTTATTATATTAACATAGCCCATTTAATTTTTCGTTGGAAATAAGTAAGCCAATTATAACTGTTCCTTAAACATGTCGTAAAGTACTAAAACGAACCTCTTCAATTGCACAAGAAGTAGTTGATGGAAGTTGTGCAGAAAGTACTTATATAGCTTTGAACTGTTGGAAAATGTACAATGATTTTGTAGTAATGCTAACTCATTTTCTCATCTAATTGTTCCCATCTGAATCATTCCAGAAATTAAAGAAAGATTCTGCTTCACCAATTAGGTTGTCAATATTATATTCAGTTAAATGAGTTCAAAAAAAAAAAAAAATTTTTTTTTAAATATTCGGAATTGGTTAATTTTCTTGTTCTAACTGGTTGCAAAATGCAAGGAAAGGTCGATTTTATATTGTGTTCTTTCTGTTCCGAAAATTTGAAACTCAGAGAATGAAATGAGAGAATCAAAAAAAGTATAAAGGCAACTCTTGAAGCAATCCTCAGCATGAACTTTTGCATGTCCTTGAGATGAATCCTTTGATACTGCACTTGGAAATGAAAAATCTTGCAAAAATTCGCTAGATTTATTAAAAAATTCCTTTAAAAAGCATTGACTGCAGGTTACTTTCTTTCCAATGTTTGTAAATATTAAACATTTTTATTCATGTGACAATGAACCTCATCCAAATTATTACTTTAGTTTAAAGATTTTTCCTATAGGCTCCAAATATGAACTATAATTTCGTCATATTATTAACAGATGAGAATATACGGACTTCCTGCTGCTATGAAATTTGACGGCCTGCAAGTTCGTGGCTTGGTAATCTGATCATATGAGAGATTTTTTAAGATATTTTAATTATAAAGAAACTGATTAAAATATCCTATTTGATTTGTACTTGGCAGACCATCGTGTTTCGCATAACAATAGCATATTAGCCACCAAATCTGCGAGACATTTTTTCACGAAAAAAT
>JABUQX010051412.1:52500-60000 GCA_015478945.1 Trachelipus rathkii | reverse complement strand
TTTTATTATTATTATTATTATATTATTATTATTGTATTTATTTTATCTATTATTATTATTTGTATTATTAATTATCTATTTTTATTATTATTTTAGTTTAAATTATTTATTTTTAGCAATCATTATTATTTCGCCCATTTGTAATAGTACTAATACAGCTTATAATGCTATCACAATAAATAATAAAATAATAATAATAAATAATAAATAATAATATAATATAATAATTAATAATAATATTAATAATAATTTAATAATAATAAAAATTACTTATCAACCAAAGATAATAATTTGACATTATATATATATATATATATATTTATATATATATATTAATATATATATATAATATAATATAATTATATTAATATATATATATATATATAATATATATATATATAATACTATAAATATAGTATATATACAATTATTAGCATTATTCATTACTAACAAAGATTCGTCCTACCGTGAGTATTGTGTTTTCTAAATTATTGTTATATAAATAATGTTGTACCACCTGTGTTACTTAACAAATAATGTCATACATTTAAAGTATGTTATTGTGTGGTTGTCTTTACAGAATATTTTTTATATTTGTTATTTTTAATTAGTAATAATACATATATATAATATATATATATATATATAGATTATATAATATATATTTATAATTAATTATATATTATATAAATATAATATTTATATTAACTATATATATATAAATATATATATTCATTACCTTACTATATTATAATTATACTGTATAATAGTACACGAGCTATATTATATATATATATATATATAATATATATAATATATATTATCATATATATATATATAATTCCATATATATATATAATATTATATATTATAATTTAAATATATATATAATTATATATATATAATTTATATATATATACTAATAATATATTTATATATTGCTCTGTAACCCTCCACCCATTCATTAACCCCATTTACCATGTTTAGGGTTCCTTGTTTGAATGTTGGTTTAAAACATTTGGGGATAACCAATAATAGAATGATTGTGTGCCATGCATGCAACATTTCTCGAGTTTATTTATTCTTTTTGCATTTTTTAGTAACAAGTTTAAATAAATTCGTTTATTTTGCTATTATAATAGTCTCGTACTCTCGTCTTTAGAAGATATATTATATATATAAATATATATATTATATATAATATATATATATATATATATATTACTATATAAAATATATATATATATATATATAAGATAATATATATATATAATATTATAAATTATATACATAATATATATTTATAATTATATTCATATATATGATATATATATATATATAATATATAACTATATATATATAATCTATATATAAAATTAATAAATAATATATATATACTATATATACTACCAACCTATATTATAACCCTAACTATATATATATACAATCAACTATATATACGTCATATGATTTGAAGTGCTATAGACTTTCTGACTATTGTTACTTTATTATTCTTCTAGACTTATATAACTGTTCAAATCCTTTCCTACACTTCATGCTGCAGAATCTGACTATTACCTCTTGCCATCTTGGCTTTTCCGATTCACCTAACCCCCCCCACTGCTGGCACTCACTCCCCCCATTTCTCCCATTCCCTCCACCTCAACCCTTCTCCGGTATAGTTCTTTTTAAGAGTCTTTCGTTATGCAGGAATGTAACTTCCTTCTTGCTACAGAGGGTTTAGGTACTTATGAAGATCTATTTCTTGAGATTTGTATATATCCTTATAGAGTTTCTCCATTTTTATTTATGTTTTTTTCCAAACAGTATCGCCCCTCTAGTTTTACTTAATATTATGTTTTCACGTATATTAGTGTATACTCGTTTGCTTTTATGTGTACTTTTATGGTTTACATTAGCCGCTTTCTTCTGTCAGCCTCTGTTTCAATATTTTGTTTGACAAGATGGGAAGCTTCATCTTAAGAGTAATTAATATGATTAAATACCACAATGATTTTATATAGATGTAGATTGTGGTTAGCATTCGTTTTACCTAGACTATTAATATAAATTTAAATTGCAAATTATTTAGTTCGACTTATTGGTTTATTATTCTAGTCTGGGTAGTGTAAGTTTCGGCGGTAGCCTTTATATTACTATTTTTTATGTAAAAATAAATAGTGTATATTATGAGGATTTTTATATATATATAATATATATATATATATATAAATATTATATATATTTATATATTATATACTATATATATATATATATATATAATATACTAACTACTATATAATATAATGTGTTGTCTATGGTGGCAGACAAGACTGATCATATTAATTCCTGAATATAATTAGTCTTATTAAAAAAAGGTTTCATAATTCCTAGAAAATATATATAGTATATATTATATATAGTATATATATGATATATATAAACTATACTAAATATATATATATATATATATATAAAATATATATATATATTATATATTATATATATATATAATCTTTTCCATTCCTAAGATGCCTTGGAAGCTTTCCCTTATTTGATGCTTGTAAAAGGTTTATATTTAGCCGCTGATGCACTATATTACCTAGTATTGATATAAGATTTATGTCATCGTATTAATAGATATTAGACATTTTAATCTTCTTGAGATTAGATATATCTATATCTATGAAAATGGATTATATTTTTGAATTATCTTGGTTGGAATTTATTTTATAATTATATATTTATTATTATTTATGGTTATTTACTTATAACTATCTACTTAGGGGAAGTTTATCTGGTTGATTTATATCCTTAATTAGTTTGTTGCTTGTTCATATGGATATGTATTATTTATTGATTTCAATTATCGTTATTATTATTATTTATTATATTAAATATATTACATATAAAATAATTATTGCGTATTTGCTTTAAATATTAAGCTAATAAGATATTTGGATTACAGACTAGTAAATATATGATATCTATAGAAGAATATTCTGTATTGCACATATTTGAATGTCATAAGTTTATATATATTATGATATATTATTAGTTATTATTATTTATTATTATTATTTTTAATTATTTATATTAATAATTTTATAATTATAATTCATAATATTTATTATTATTAATTTATTATTATTATTATTATTATTATAATATTATATTATTAATTATATTATTATGAATTAGTTTATAATGAATATCTGAAATGACAGAAAGCCCGATGGGGTGTATGAAAAGAGGAAAGTGCAACCAACATAGTGCCAGTGGGGAAAAAGTGCCAAAGAAGATCCCCAGAGGGGAAAAAAGTTCAATTTCTTCCTTTAGAAATGATCGTTCTGTCGTATTTACTTCCTAATTTTAATTTATTTTATTTAATTTATTCAGTAAAACAAACTAAGTACAAGGTTTATTCCTTTTTGCTTTTTATTTCATTATAATTATTCTGCCATTTAATATATATATATAACTATACTATATATATATAATATAATATAATATTTATATACTAATATATATATATATATATATTTAACATATAATATATATATCTATATAATATATATATCTATATATAATATATTATATATATATATATATATATATACCTATATAATATGTATACATTATATATTATATATATATAGTATATATAATATATCTATTATATATATAATATATATATATATATATATAATATCTATATAATTTATATTATATAAATATACCGTATATATATATATTATTATAATATATATATTATATATATATACATATTAACTATATATTATATATAATATTATTATATATTATAAACTATATATATAAGTATATAATTATATATATAGTGAACTATATATTATATATTATATATATATAATATATAATTAACGTAGTGGTCATGGGGAAAGGTACCTTTGCAGCACCTTCGAAAGACCATGGTACAAATAAATAAGGAAAATCATGACCATAAGTCTGAATTAAAAAGATTTACTTGCCTAGCGTAGTTTTTTTTTTTTTTTATAGTATTTTAGTTATTTAGTTCTTGCTTTTATTTCCCTTTTTCCCCTCAGTCTCCCGCTGGTTTAAAGATTAGAAGATAAACATTTAAATTCTATTATTATATTTTTAACTTTAGTCTCTTCTATTTTTCTTCTTCTGTTTCCCCTTTCTCTTCCCTAATTTCCCCCTCTTCATTTCCTCTTACTTGCACAGGATAGTATTATTCAGTAGACCCTATTTTACTTTAGTTTCCCCCCAATTTCCCTCATCACCGTCCCCTCGGTTTCCCTACTTTCCACTCTTCACTTCACTCTTCTGAAAGAGATGCGTGTCTTACCTTTTTATCTTCTTGAGTTGAGGGGAAAAGGTAATTTACTAAATTAGGATTTCCCCTCTAGTATTTTTATCTTTACTTTCCTTTCTCTTCGTTCTTTTCTTAATTTTCCCTCTTTTTTTATAATATTTTATTCATTGTTCATTTTATCAATTATTTTTTATTTTTATTTTTTTCATTTTATATTTTTTCACTATATTTGTTGACTGTTTTCTCCTTTCGGATATTTGGACACACCCATATATATATATATCATATATATATTATATATAGTATATATATATATATATATATATATAACAATATATATGATATATATATATATTATAATATATATAATATATAATATATAATATATATATATATCTGGAATGGGTGACATTCCAGAGGGCTTAGGCCTTAAGTGAAATGTGCCTTAGATTGATAAGGAGCTCAGACGGCTTATTCTATCGATGCGAGTAAAAAACTACACTTCTACTTACACCGTACTACTATTTAACTACTACTACTTACAAACAGCAAACATTTATATGTACGTCGTGTTTTGTTTTTATTTAAACGACCTCACCCCTCCTGTTGGCAAGGGGAGTCCTCCTTCTTGTGGGGAGGTGTTAGGGTTTGCTACACTGTTTGTTTTTGGCCGTTTTAAAAGATAATGAGTGACTAGTGACAATATTGCTCCATACCATTAGTAGTATTAAAGGTGTGTGAGAAGATTAATACTGATATCCTAAAGTTGAGGTTATCTTCGTGAGTTTATAGCGCATTTATTATATAATTTACTTTGATTATGGATTTACTATTAAGTGACGAGATACTCAAATTCACTCTTTAACCAAAACAGTCAGGACTTATTATTAAAGTTAAAAGAAATACTTTATTTGAAATGACATCTTGAGAATTGTAGGACTTCGAAGCTTGACGTAGTAAATTGTACCTCAACCCTATTGTATATCAACATTTTTTTCGATGTATATATCTCGCAAAAAGAGCGTTTGTCTTCAGAACATAATATATCTACTTAATATTTCTAGCTCGTTGTTAGAGTCATATACAATTATTATTATGAGTGTTTATTTATTTAAATTAAATACTGTCAATTTAATACATTTCCAATACATCATTTTGTATTCTTTAGTATGTGTACTTTTTTTTCGTCGTACTTTCAGATTCGTTTTCCCTCTTTTCATAGATCAAATCATCTTTCTTTATCCCTCTCTCACTGTTTGTCCTTCCTGTATCAATGTATTATATCTCGTGATAAATTTATCTTCCCATTTAACATATCAGTTCTCCCAACATTTACTTCTATCGTAAAACGAGTCGAGATTCTGAGTAACCCTTTCTTTCCTATATGCCCGTTGCTCACCGTAGATCTAATCATAGGAATTGGACCTTCTATTTCATGTCCCTTCATTGAAGGGAATTGGACCTTTTCTATTTCATGTTCCCTTCATTGAGGAATTGGACCTTTTCTATTTCATGTTCCCTTCATTGAAGGGGAATTGGACCTTTTCTATTTCATGTTCCCTTCATTGAAGGGGAATTGGACCTTTTCTATTTCATGTTCCCTTCATTGAAGGGGAATTGGACCTTTTCTATTTCATGTTCCCTTCATTGAAGGGGAATTGGACCTTTTCTATTTCATGTTCCCTTCATTGAAGGGGAATTGGACCTTTTCTATTTCATGTTCCCTTCAGTTAAAAGGGATTGAACCTTTTCTATTTCATGTTCCCTTCATTGAAGGGGAATTGGACCTTTTCTATTTCATGTTCCCTTCATTGAAAGGGGATTGGACCTTTTCTATTTCATGTTCCCTTCATTGAAGGGGAATTGGACCTTTTCTATTTCATGTTCCCTTCATTGAAGGGGAATTGGACCTTTTCTATTTCATGTTCCCTTCATTGAAGGGGAATTGGACCTTTTCTATTTCATGTTCCCTTCATTGAAAGATTTTACTCCTCTCTCAGTTAATACATTGGCATGGTGCTTATCTATTCTATTATTTCTATTTCATTTCCCTTCATCATTTCCATTGGACCTTTTCTATTTCATGTTCCCTTCATTGAAAGGGGATTGGACCTTTTCTATTTCATGTTCCCTTCATTAAGGGGATTGGACCTTTTCTATTTCATGTTCCCTTCATTGAAAGGGGATTGGACCTTTTCTATTTCATGTTCCCTTCATTGAAGGGGAATTGGACCTTTTCTATTTCATGTTCCCTTCATTGAAGGGGAATTGGACCTTTTCTATTTCATGTTCCCTTCATTGAAGGGAATTGGACCTTTCTAATTCATGTTCCTTCATTGAAGGAATTGGACCTTTCATTCATTTCCCTTCTTTCTGAAGGGAATCTTGACCTTTTCTATTACATGTTCCCTTTATTGAAAGGGGATTGACCTTTTCCCTTTCATGTTCCTTCATTGAAAGGATGACCTTTTCTATTTCTATTCCCTCATTGAAAGGGGGATTGGACCTTTTCTATATCATGTCCCTTCATTGAAGAGAATTGGACCTTTCTATTCATGTTCCCTTCATTCAAAGGTAATTGGACCCCTTTCTATTTCATGTTCCCTATTGAAGGGAATGGGACCTTTTCTATTTATATTCCCTTCATTGAAGGGAATGGACCTTTTCTCATTTCATAGTCCCAATATATTTTTGATAACAAATGTCTATAGCATAATTTATTTTTATAGTTTTTTATTTTATTGTGTAAATACTTTCAATAATAAATTAAAAAGTTGCTAATTTAGCCTGTTATTTCGTCAAATTCCTTGCCATGAAAAGGTCGAAAATTATGCTTAATTTATCATTTTATTTTCATATTCGAAAAAAATATATATAACATATATATATATTATATATATATTTATATATATATATATATATAAATATATATATACTATATATATATATATATATATATATATATATTATAGGATATACATATTATATATATATATAGAATATATACTATATATATATATATAGTATATACTATATTCTGGAATGGGCTGGCAATCAGGGCTAGACAATGCCCACCATCTGGGTCATTTAAGAAGGATATAATTATTATAGGACTAGAGGAGTTCGGGGATTTCGTCTCCGTTCTCTCCACACACACAACCATCTCTCCGACACATTTACAT
>JABUQX010051412.1:45000-47500 GCA_015478945.1 Trachelipus rathkii | reverse complement strand
TTGAAATTGTGTAAATCAAAGGATGTTGGAAAAATAGATAAGTGGAGTGTGTTCCAGATTTTTACATGTAAGATTGAGCATAGCAGTTAAGTCTGGGTTAGTGATTTGGAGGGAGAAAAGATGAGACTGACTGAAATAAGAGTGGCAGGAATTATCCTCAAAGAAGAAGGTACATGACTTTAAAATTAAAATTGGAAATGTAAATTGTAATAACTATAGAATAAGTAAAGTGATGGACAGTTCGACGACTAGAAAGATTGGAGAGAGTTAATTAGAGTAGGAGAGTTAAGGAGTTGACAAGTCCTAGACTATCCTTTATAAAAGAAAGCAATATGTGTGAAACCACCCCAAATATGGGATTCAAACTCTATACAAGGGCGAACAACGCCCCTGTGTAGAGTTAGCAACTGGTGTGGTGAAAAGTAGTTCCGAAGGATTTTTGGAACACCCAATTTCCTAGAAACTTGTTAGAAAGAACATAATGCGATCCTTCTAATAAAGATCACGAGAAAAGAAAATATCAAGAATATTAAGAACAGAAGAAGATTGGAGTTGTATTTCCAAAGATAATATTATAGTTGTGTGGAAGATTGTCAAGTAGAGAAGAAACAGAGTTATTGAGGCATTGAAAACAACCATGTTTTCTTTAACAACTATAAATGCGAGAAAGATCAGAGGTTTGTGGCTTCAAGGTTACCCTAATGTCATCATTTATTTTCTGTTGAAAGAGTAAGTCTTTCAAATTGGAAGGAGTGATAATGAGTGGGGAAATTATCAGCTAAAGAGTGCAGAGGAGACACAGTGACAGTTATATCATTGATACAAAATAGAAAAAAAAGTTAGGGATTGAACGGATTTCTGAAGAACGCCACTATGGATAGATTTAAAGGGTAAATGGTGGCTATCTATAATAGCCGCCATAGAACGAATGGAACAGAAGTCAAGAGAAGGTTACAAAGAGTTGGATAAATACCGAAAGTTTTTAAGTTTAGAAATTAAAGGTTTGTGCCAGAGTTTATTGATAGCCTTCGATATGTCTAGAGCCACAGAAAAAGATTCACCGAAATGAGGAAGAACAGAGGGCCAATTGTCTGAGAGAAAGGAAAGGACACCACCAGTCGATCTTATAAATATTTTAAAATTGACTTTCTGATGTTTATCTCCCATTTATTTACTATAATATATATATATATATATATATATAATATATATATATTATATATATATTACTATATATAGTATATGCTTATTATAAACTATAATATATCATATTATATATAATAAAATATATATATGATATATATATATATATTATATATTATTATATATAGATATAATTAGATATATTAGCTATAGCTTTCAATTTAGGAGCACTTTTAATTAACTTCTTTTTTTATTAGAAAAAAGTAAATAAAAAAAAAAATTATGTTGGGTTTAGTTTGGTTTGAACCCCCCAAAAGAACACTTTTGGTTTAAAACCAAACAACCCGTATGTATATATTATATATATAATATATATATATATATATAATATATATTTATATATAATATCTATATTATAATATAATATATTTATATATATATATATTAATATATTATATATATATATATATATCATATATATAATTTTACCTTATTATTATTATTATTATTATTATTATTATTATTATTATTATTATTATTATTATTATTATTATTATTATTATTATTATTATTAATTATTTTATTTAATTATTATTATTAATTATTATTATTATTAATTATTAAATTTATTATTATCATGTGTGTGTGTGTGCGAGGGTGATGGTGTGTGTGGTGTGTGTGGATCGTGTGGTGGTGGCTTCCTATATATTATTCGTTGTTTGGTTCCCTTCATAGAGAAAAGACAATTAGTCTGATATTACCCCATCAAGTATATAAATACCGTTTCATTTACATAATAGACCTATTTGTATGCAATCATAGGATAAGTCTTATGGGAGGGACGAAAGGGGGGGGGGTGGGGGGGAGAGAATTACCTGAAACTCATATGTCAGGTAGGAGGGGGAGTGGGAGGGGCTTAGCGAGGTAGGTGTGTCGTTGATAGTTTGTCAAAGTCCTTTTCATTAATCAATCTTTACTATAAATTTCCCGACTTCTTGTTGCTACTACACTACTACTACTACTCTACTACTACTACTACTAACTACTACTACTACTACTACTACTACTACTACTACTATTGACCTAAATAATAATAATAATAATAATAATAATAATAAAAATAATAATAATAATAATAATAATAATAATAATAATAATAAATTTTTAATAAAGATTAATCAAATTCAGATTCAAAAAATTAAACGGAGCACTTTAAAATTTAAGAAAATGTCGATTAAAGTGTAAGAACTCTAATCAAACTCAGTTACAATGCTAAATAATGATAACAACATTATTGATAAAATAACAGTAACGGTAATGCGAATGATAGTAATGAAATAGTAAACATAACAAAAAT
>JABUQX010051412.1:35000-42500 GCA_015478945.1 Trachelipus rathkii | reverse complement strand
TATATATATATATATATATATATATATATATATATATATAATAATATTATATATATATATATATATATATATATATATATATATATATTATATATATATATATATATAATGTATCAAGGGGCGAACCTAGTGACATCTGACATTTTTTACACACACAGATTATAATATATATATATATATATATTATATATAATATATATATATATATTATGTTAACATACTTTATGTATTTATATATATATTATATAATTATATATAATATATTATAATATATATATTTATATATATAAATATATATACTATTTTTGGGAAAAGCTGGAGACACTGGAGGAACGGGGCAGGTCCCTAACCCATGAAACCCGCACCCAACACACAGACGACAACATCAGTGTAACTATTTGTAACCACCCCGCAGAGAAATCGCTGCGTATTTTGGGCCGACACCGGGATAATTAGGAAAACAAAACCACGTAACCTAGGCCTGGGGGAGGTGGGGGTAAGGGTTATGGCGGGGGTATAAGTCGAGCGAAGGTCATTCACGTACGAAGGCCCGACTCCGATAAATATGGAGAGGGGTTAGTGCGTCAACTGTCAAGAGATCGGTGCGTGCAGATAGACTCCACGCCGAAGAACACGTGGTACCGGGCCTTGGTCGACGGTTCATGTGGCATCGCACAACGATTTTGCACGGGTGGTCCAACGGTACCAGGAATCCCTGACACATGATCGCCTGAGACGGACAAGTGTAGGCAGCATGGCCACGTACGCCCGTAGAAGAGCCGAATTTTTATGAGAATCCGTCAATGCGGTGCATTACGCCGAAGCGCCCCACAACGGGCACGACATCTGCAGAATACAGCCTGGCGGAGGTACACGGCACTAGGGTGAGTGACAATAGAGTGGGTCGACGACTTGCGGAACATAATTAACGGGCCGAGAGGCATGCCATAGGTCCACCGCACACCATGGCACATCAAAAGGGCGCGAACTGGCATTTGGCCTCGAAACACATCCATTGGAACGGTCGATCGATTGGGCAAGGTGCTCTTTACGGACGAGTCGAGAGTGTCTCTGAACGCCTCGGACAGTCGTGCTAGATTATACCGACATCCGACGGAGAGGTTCGCGCAATGCAATGTGCTGCAGGTGCCGCTGTTTGGAGGTGGGTCGGTTATGGACTGGGGAGTTATCTCTTTATCGGGACCTACGGAGTTTCACATCTTCAATGGAGACACTCTTACAGCCGTAGGGTATATCACAGACATCCTCGAACCATATGTCGTGCTATATGCCCCCTACATCGGTGACTCTTTCATCCTAATGCATGATAATGCAAGACCATACAAGGCCCAATGTGTGAACGACTACCTTAGAACGGTTCAAATTACGGCGATGGAGTGGCCTGCATATAGTCCGGACCTTAACTCAATCGAACATTTGTGGGAAATCCTGAAACGTTGGATCCGACAGCTGCAACCTCCTCCACGGACCCTCTCGGACCTGCGACAGGCACTGCACGACGTATGGGATCAAATCACTGTCTAGGACATTCGCCCACTCATCGAGAGCATGCCAGGACAGTGTCATTCTGTCGGAGTCATACACGATATTGGGACAGACCCAAGACCCCCCGCGGCCGTCACCATACGGAGTAATATTGTGTGTTTGCAGCGCCGAACCTCCCAACCCTACTGCGAGACCCTTTTGCTGCACCTTGACCTCACACTCTATCAACCTACGGTTCTGGGGAGGAATCCACCATGTTATTGTCATTGTCCAATACAGTGTCTTCGCGTTCTTCAACCTTTTCTACCCTTCCTTCGCCCCACGTTTTCCCCTGTGGTGCGTTTAATTTTGACGAAGTAGTATAATATATATTATATATTAATAATATATAGTTATTTTTATATATATATATATATATATATATATATATATATATATATATATATATATATATATATATATATATATATATATATTTATAAATAAATATTTTATATATAAATATATATATATATATTTTTTTTTTATTTATTTATAATATGTATATATATAATTATTATATATATTATATATATTATATATATGTATATATATATAATATATATATATATATAATATATATATATATAATATATATATAGTATATAATCACATAATAAAATAATAAATAAATACAAAAAATGAATAAATAAATAAATAAATAATAATAAATATTTAATACACTATGTATATACCGTAAACCATTTCACAATTTTCAAATTTTTTTTCAATATAATTAACGTTTCAAACTAAAAACTCACTAATTATAATATCTTAAATCCTTTTATTTTTAGGCACTGTTCAAATTTTATCACAATATTAATATTTTACGATATTTTGCTACAATATTAAAATTAATTAAGCATCACAAATAATTAACGCTATTGCTTGCCACTTGAGTCGCAAACTGAGTTATAACTTAAAAAACTGGAACGAAAATTAAAAAAATATATATATACAAAACTCTTTTCAAAAATTTCGTATGCTTTATAAAAATATAAAGTTTGCATGTGGTCTGCAAACAAATTCGTAGGTATAAAAGCGCTTGCGCTCGTTTTAAGAATATACACTTCTATCGCTCGTAATGTGTTGATAAGGCGTTGCAAAATTTTTGCAAACTTTATTATTGGTTTTGAATAACTAATCAAAATTGTATGCTATTTTACATTAAATTGCGCTTCATTGGAGTATTAGTAATAATAAGGTGCAATTTAATTTATTAAATATTTAATCCTATTAAAAAAATTAATGAATAAAAAATAATAAACAACAGTGTACACCAGCTATATTGTAGTTGTATATAGTGGTGGTTACACAAACTTGCAACCGGGTCACGATATAATATACTATATATATTATATATATATATATATATATATATATATATATATATATATATATATATATATATATAATCTAATATACATAATATATATAATACATATACGAATGTAGTATATCTATAATATATATATATATAAATATATTAGTATAATATATATAATCCTCGGGTGGATAAAGGCCTGAGGCCTACGAAACTCCGCCGTAGTTTGGGAGAATCAGAATTCAAGTTGGAATTAAAAGCAGACATTCCACCATACACGGCGTTTGAAAGTGTGCAATTCAAAGGAAGTTGGAAAAATAGATGAAGAAAGTGTGTCCCAGACTTTACCAGTGGAGTACATGAAAGATTGAACATAGCGGTCAAATCTGAGGTTAGAGAGAGTTCGAAGGAGAAAGGATTAGACTGTGGAAAGACGGGTTGAGCGAGCTCTTCTCAAAGGAGGAGGTATGCGACTGAGGAGTTCAGAAGAGCAGTGTCCAGTGAGAGAGAGAGAGAGAGAGAAGAGAGAGATAGAGAGAGAGAGACAGAGAGAGAGGAGAGATGAGAGAGAAGAGAGAGGGGGGGAGAGAGAGAAGAGAGAGAAGAGAGAGAAGGGAGGGTGAGAGAGGGGGGAGGGAGGAGAGAGAGAGAGAGAGAGAGAGAGAGAGAGAGAGAGAGAGAGAGAGAGAGAGAGAGAGAGAGACGTGAGAGAGAGGGAGGGAGGGGAAGAGAGAGAAAGAGAAGAGAGAGAGAGAGAGAGAAGAGAGAGAGAGAGAGAGAGAGAGAGAGAGAGAGAGAGAGAGAGAGAGAGAGAGAGAGAGAGAGAGAGAGAGAGAGAGAGAGAGAGAGAGAGAGAGAGAGAGCATTTCTTACTAAATCCATTCTGGAAATCGAAGTTTAGATTAGAAGAATTGAGATGTTCTCAAGTCTTCCTGTTGAGGATGGATTGGAAAACTTTAGAAAGAATTGAGATTAAAGCCATAGGACAATAGTAAGAGGGTTGAGAGGGGATCCTTCTTTTTCGACCAAGGATGAATGAGCTCATGTTTCCAGCATGTAGGGAAGGTCGTGGTAGAAAGACCGAGATGAAACAGTTTACCAAGGGAGAGAGCAAGCTCAGAAGCACAAGTTTTAAGAACCACAGGAAGAATACCGTCAGAATACCTTTTTAGTGTTAAGCTCAGAGAGAGCATAAAAAAATATTTAGAAGAAATTACGATGTTAGGTATAAATAAGTTGGAGGAGTAGGGAAGTTAGAATAGATCTGGAATCCTCAAGAGTGGAGGTTAGATGCTAATTTCTGTAGCTGTAGATAAGACGGCAGTTGTGCTATAGGAAGATACTATACTAGAGAATGAGGAAGAAGTAGAATTAGAGTTTGCATATTTTACAAAATGCCAGAAAGAAAATTGCATTTCCTACTAAGAAAAGAGTTTATTGTGTCACGAGGAATAGATTTTGCACGATTTCGGGATGAAATATAACTAACATGAGTTTGTGGAGTTTGATGAAGACGGTGATTCCTGAAGGCAGCGTCTCAGTGACGAATATCACGAGAATAAACTGAGTTAAACCAAGGTTTGTTAGGATTTGTTGAAGGGAAAGAATATGAACGCCTCCATGCCAGAGAGAATGACCTCGGCTATGCGTACTTCACATTCCGATGAACTTCTCCCGCGAAAGCAGAAATCATTCCATGGGAAATCAAAGAAGCACCACCGCACGTTCGACCAGTTTGCAGCAACGAAGCATCAATAAGGTTTCCTCGCTTTAGGCGTTAGTCTTTACTAAGGAAGACTTAAAGAGATAGAAGACAAAACAGAGATAAGATGATCGTAAGAGCAGAGAGGAGGAAAGTGTTTACCAGAATAAGGAGAAGGTCCAAGAATACTTGTAGAGCTTGCATAAACGCTAAGGTTTATTTCTGATAGAGAAATGCAGATCAGTAACAGCTATATATATCATAAGAACTAGAGGAAAGACACTGTCGGTAGTGAAGATTGAAATCACCCAAAATAATCTTTTCTGAGAAAGAAGAAGAGAGAATGTGTTGTATTTTGCAGTTTTGATAGTAAAAGGATTTAGAATAGTCAGCAGTATTAGGTGATAAATAGGCAGAACAGATGAATTTAGTTGTAGATTGACATGAATTCTTAAGTCACAGAGTATAAAATTTAGCAGACTCCAAATTAGAAACAACAAATCACACTGTTGAGTACATATGCGAATCATCCGCATTTGACACGCCTTCCTACTTTTATTATCATGATGACATTGCTATTCATTAGTAAACACTGCCTTCTATTCCTCAACCACTTCTTAGTCCAACCATGCACAGCTCCACCTATACCACATTGTGATAACTTTTCCATTAGCCTTATATGGGGCACCTTATCAGAGAATTTGATGAAGTCTAAATATATAATATCAACTGAATCTCCTCTGTCAATGCAGTCCATAAGGCATTCCATAAATACAAAGGTTTGCCTGACACGATCTACCCTATCTAAAGCAATGCTGGGAGTCGTACAGTATCTTTTTATCCTTCAAATGTTTCCCTATATGACCTTTCAGTATCTTTTCTAAACTTTTACAACCAGAGATGGCCTATAAATATCAAATCTTCTTTACTACCTTTCTTTTAAATAAGTACGACGTCGGTGTTTTCAAATTATTTTTATAATTATCTGGTAGCTCAAAAAATGTTATAGATCACTTAAAATCAAATATAGTGCCTTTGCAATGTTTCTACTACCCTCTTAAGTATCATGTTATATACACACCATCAGGACCTGATTTTACTTGGGTCAATGAATGTGGTCCAGTAAGTAACTGGATTGTTTACTGGTTCAATCTTAGTTCGCGATATTTAAAGAACTTTTTTTTTTAAATTTAAGAGCGGGAGGTGGGGTGGGGGGGGGGGGGAGAGGTGGGGGGGGGGTGGGGTGTAGGCCTCAGTCGGAAATGTGGAATGAATGTTTTTTGGTGCTACTCCATTCGAAAGAGCAAGTACTGTTCAGTTGGAGCTATAATCAAGAATTTTTAACTAAAGAATGTTTTCTGATTTCACATCTTCTCTATTAATCATTCAGCACACGAGCCACAATCATTCTAAATGATGTAGCGAAATTCTGCGAACTCGAACTAAACTCTACTAATTTATGAGAATGGGAGCATGTGCTTCGTTTCAACGTTTTTATCGGAAAGAATTGGTTCTATTATTCCTCCGATGCGAATTGCAAATGATGACCCATATTCAATGAAATCCCATACTTTTTTTTAGGACAATACACGACAAATATATATATATTATATATATATATATATATATATTATAATATATATATAATAATATATAAATTATATATATATATATATATATATTATATCTATATATATATATATATATTAATATATATATATATATATATATAATCTGTAAATATATATATAGTGTGTATATATATATATATTTGTATATATATATATAATATAATTAATATAATATATATATAATATATATATATAATATAAATAATATATTAATAATATATATATAGTATATATCTATATAGTATGTATATACACATATCCAACCTACACTTAAAACACCTTGGAGAAAAAACAATTCTCCTAATCACAGAAATCTTTTAAAAAATCAATGGAAGCTTACTAATATGCCCGGAGCGTTGGAAGCATGATGTTCTTATTACAACTTACTCAACAAAAAAGACCTAAATTTAATAATCCTACCGCCCATCTCTCTGCTTTTGCCCATTAGTAACTAGCCAAAGAAAAGCTCAACTAAAACAAAATTTCCTCACCCATTACTCTCACCAGATTCCAACACGGAAATTCAAAAGCAACCACTCTACAACTACAGCCCTCATCACACAACACATCATTAATGGTTTCAACCAATCCCCCTTCCCATAGATCTATAGCCACCGCAATAGAATAAAAATAATGATTGTACCGTCCGCACCACTATCCTTGATTTCATAAAATCCTCCCACTCCCCCTAAAATAAGACAAAAAATGGCTCTCCAATTTCCTCACAACCCGTTTCGCTAGGTCTTATAAAAAAAACAATCTCTCCATCTTTCAAATTACAAAATGGCTCCCGACAGGGCGCCAATTCTCTTCCATCTTTGCATAACTTTTCACGAGCAGATCTACTACCCCAAACTACAATCCACCAAACTTATTATTACGCCGAGACGACATCAGTTCTTATTTCCCAATCACCCAGACGTAAACATAGCCACAAAACATACCCAAGAATATCTATATTAGAAAATTGGTTAAGCTCCAACAGAATGACAGCATCCCCCCTTAAATCCTCCATCACCCCTTTTCAAACTGACCGGTCACCGAATCCTCCCTCCATCCTAATAATCATCCTGAGACAACAACCATCCCCTTTTCATTAACATAAACCAAATCTAGGACTTACCTATGCATCACATGATGTTCTCCCCCACATCGACCAAATCCCTTCCTTCAACCCAACGAAAACTAAATACCCTCCGAACCCTCTCCCAGCAACAGGAAACACACACTCACCACTACCTATAAACAACAACTCAGAACAAATATAAACTATGCCACAACCAGCATTGTTCCCAGCA
>JABUQX010051412.1:0-5000 GCA_015478945.1 Trachelipus rathkii | reverse complement strand
AAACTGTAATTAATAAAAATGTTATAATAATAATAATGTTATTGATTTAATTTCATAAGTAGGAACTGTTAAGGCGAATGTGTGTTGATGTTTAATTGTACTCTTTATTCCTTAAGTGGATTTTCTTATTAAATATTCATTAATATTTATTTTGTAGACATGTGAACGAAAATAGGACTAGATGTACTTCTAGATTCGTATAGAGTGTTTACCAATGTGTAATTCTAGTCGTGTATATACATAGTTTCTAGATATTACCTAGAATGACTTAGTTATATTTAGGTGGAAACATCAATTATTTTAAATGGCTTTAACCGTGTTTAATCGAAAGGGTTGGTAAAGTAATACTTTCTTTATTCCTCTAACTTAATTCCCAACATTGTTAAAGTGAATTTTGTGCCATTTTTATATATATTTTTTTATTTATTTTTATTTAATAAATGGCCCAATGATTTTTGTACAATGCTTTTTATGCTTTTTATTTTACTGTTTCACGTCCAAACTTAACTGTTGTTGGGTCTACAGACGTTTTTCTCTAAAAAGTCGCGTTTATAATAATGAGAACGTTAGATACTCCCACTAGTTTGCTTCTTACCCACACGAATTAAGTCATCAGAGGCTTCCAACCTTTGTTCTGGGTGCATCGAGTCCTTTGGTTAAAGCCAAGAGTACCTCTCTTAGTTATTCTGAGAGTACGTCACCTACTTCCGTCGAAATTGCGAAGAAGTTGATTGATGTGAGTGGCGGGAAACCCGCGAGTGGGTCCGGCGCCGAACTCGCTCATCATCATCGTAGGACTCACTCTTGGAATTGCCGAAGACCGGGGAAGTTATCCCCTTCAAAAAAACGTGATGAGACCAGCTCTTCTGGGGATAGAGGGAAAGAAGGAGGGAAGGCATGGTGGGAGTGGGGTAAAAAGTCGAAATTGAAAGCTGGGCAGGGGCTCCCCCCAAAAGAGGCCAAGTCTCCAACGAAAGACAGATCGAGACCAACGTCTCCGAAACTTAAACTGTCAAGACCGTCTTCTCCATGTTGTTCACTTTCGTCGCTTCTGCCGAGGTCGGGGAACAATTCCCCTTTGGGGATCCCTTCAACCAATACGTCCCCAGCAGGTTCGACATCTCCGTTGCCTTCGTATCGAATAGACTCTGTTGTCCTCTGGTCTTCCGCCCTGTTTTCACCGCCTTCGCTTGTCATTGACGTTGATGTACGTATTATTTTAATTACTAACATATATATATATATATATATATATATATATATATATATATATATATATATATATATATATATATATATATATATATATATATATATATATATATATATATATAGACTTTTCTAACTTAAATTGTATTATTATTATTATTATTATTATTATTATTATTATTATTATTATTATTATTATTATTATTATTATTATTATTATTATTATTATTATTATTATTATTATTATTATTATTATTATTATTATTATTATTATTATTATTATTATTATTATTATTATTATTATTATTATTATTTATTGTTCTTGTTGCTGATGCTCTTGCTGTTGTTGTTGTTATTATTATTATTATTATTATTATTATTATTATTATTATTATTATTATTATTATTATTATTATTATTATTATTATTATTATTATTATTATTATTATTATTATTATTATTATTATTATTATTATTATTATTATTATTATTATTATTATTATTATTATTATTATTATTATTATTATTATTATTATTATTATTATTATTATTATTATTATTATTATTATTATTATTATTATTATTTTTGCTTTGAAATCATCAAAGTTTCCTTCTTTGAAAAGCTGAATATCAAAGACAAAGACCACAATCAAACTCTCTCTCAAATGTAAATAAAAGGCATTTGTTTAGGCAATTTTTTACTCTCTCTCTCTCTCTCTCTCTCTCTCTCTCTATATATATATATCATATATAATATATATATATATATATATATATATATATATATATATATATATATATATATATATATATATATATATATATATATATATATATATATATATATATAATATATATATATATTTATATATATATATACCAGTGGCGTAACCTAAGGAAGAGTAATACACTTGGGTAGGCAGTCTTTATATATATATATATATACATATATATATATAATATATATATATATATATAACCTTTATATATACTCTATATATATATATATATATATATATATATATATAGCTGAGCAAGAAAATCCAAAACATATTTTAATAATTATAATACGTACCTATTTATTTGTATGAAAAGCTTGTTTACATTATATTTACCAAATACTTAATTTTAAAGCACATTCCAATTGAGTAATTTCTTAGGCCTACCATTTTTTTAAAATAAAGCTGTGGTTTTATAGATAAGTTTTTAAAGCGTTTTTTCTTTAATATAAAATCTACACTTACTCCATTATGCATTATTTCAATTATTTTATGTATATAATGCTAAATACCACTTAAATAAAGTTATATAAAATTAATATTCAATATCAGAACAATCAGACACATTCGATACAAAGATTTCAAACAAACTGCCACAAGCCGCCACAACTTGTCGTACTTTTTCACACATTTCGTACATATTTACGGGAAGAGAACGAAAAGTTTCATATATTTTCGATTATAGGTAAGACAGACTACCCCGTTCCCTTATAACTTGATATAAAAAATGACGTCATTCGTCCGTCCGTAGCAAAGAATTTTACTCTTAAGATCAGAGTAGGAGCGAGAATTTCTAAATGAATTCAATTATTATTATAGCTATTATTATTGTGGTTGTTTTTCTTTTAATTTATGATGCAAAATAGCTTCTTTTTTAACTTTTATATAAAATTTTAATAATTTAGTATACTTTTACCATTTAATTTCAATTATTTAAAACCTAAAAAATATTGGGTAGGAGCTACCTACCCGGCCTACCCTATATAAACGTCCCTGATATTCACACCAACCCACACTCTTACTCGAAAGAAGTTGAATTTGGAATTAGAATTTCTTGGCATTCCTGGTCAGTAAAGCTTATGTATACCTTCATATATATAAAAGCCACCCTTCAAAACTCAACCGTACTTCGTGTTCAAAGGTGTATTGTTTGTAGAAATACCAGGTAGGCTAACACGGCTCTGGTCTGGAGAAAGATATGGTAACCTACTCCAGCTTTGAATTTAAACTACTTTAGTTGAAAAAAATTTCGTATTTCAATTGGGAAATATTTGATCATTTAAAAGAGCACGTGAATTTCTTTTTAAAAATCTAAGAAAAATTCTGCGGTGATTGATGAGCTTTTTGCAATTTGAGTTGATCAAATAGATTTTCAGAAAGTTCTGAGAACTCAGAACAAAGCTATTCAGAAAGTAATTGAAAAGTGTTGAAAGAATGCTCCTCTGATGAAGGAAAATAAGATTCTTCAACGAAATTAGATGGTGCTGATACGACCAAAGGTTTTTTTTGACTAGTAATTTGTGGAAACTGAAGGTAATGGCAGATATGGCCATATAAAAGTTGATAATTATCATACAACAACCCTAATTTCGATAAATTTTTAGAGAATTTAAAAAAAAGAAGTAAAGAAAATAACTAGTTACTTTTTTACGACTAATATAGGAATACGTAAATTGAGTAGACCCCTTCTTGAATTGGGCGCTGCCCGTGAGCAGATATGTTAACTATATATATATATATATATATATATATATATATATATATATATATATATATATATATATATATATATATATATATATATATATATATATATATATATATATATATATATATATATATATATATATATATATATATATATATATATATATATATATATATATATATTTATATCTTTAAATATATGCGTCTATATATATATATATATATATATATATATATATATATATATATATATATATATATGTGGGTGGGTTTAATTAAATATATATATCTTATATTATTCTTAATGAATGTATAATTATTATGAGGGAAATATATTATAATAT
Source organism: Trachelipus rathkii (assembly GCA_015478945.1). Lineage (NCBI taxonomy): Eukaryota > Metazoa > Arthropoda > Malacostraca > Isopoda > Trachelipodidae > Trachelipus > Trachelipus rathkii. The sequence goes on along the minus strand of JABUQX010051412.1, from coordinate 961 downwards.
AAAATTAGATATGCAACTTGAAAGGGGAAAGTTGCTATAGAAGTGGTAGGTGTAAGAACGTAGAGGATGTTGAAGGCGAACTCCTGTTATATGAGAACCTTTTTTTCTTTTTTTTTTTTTTGTTTGAGCATGAGGAAAATAAGAAATGGACATGATATGAATGGGATTCAGAAAATTAGCAATAGGCTGAAAAATCATAAATGATAAAAGGGAAACCAAGTGAGTTAGACGTGAGGGAGTCTGTATAGGAGATAGAAGGATGGTTTGAAGGAGAATGTTTTGTTGAGGGTGAACTTTGAAGATGATGGAGAACACTACTCTATTAGAAGATCTAACGCATGGAGAAGTTTTCTAGGACCAATACAAAACAGATCTACCTAACTTAATGGAAGATAAAATGAAATATATATATATATATATATATATATATATATATATATATATATATATATATATATATATATATATATATATATATATATATATATATATATATATATATATCAGAACTTAATATGTTGGCAATAGCAACACTGAAATATTGTATATTGATTGTATTAGATTTAGTTTATTTTTAGAATGGTTTTGCTGCGAGTGTGTTCACGTGCGATACTGTATGTTTTGTGATGTGTAATTATGATCGGGATCTGACAAACACGTTTGTCATACAATATAAATTGTTAAAAGAGTTTAAATAGCCTCAGTTGCAGAAACTGTGGTAGATTATTAACTAATAGTAAATTAGAACAGGGTTCTGAACTTTTGAAAAGATAATTTCATTTAAGAGATGTCGTTAAATTTAAATTAAATGTAGATGATCAACGGATTTTTATAATCTTTCATTACCTGCTAGTATAAAAGTGAAATATCCTATATTTATTTGAATGATGGCTTTTGAATAAAGGTGAAGTTGATGGATTCATTAATGGTTGAACTATATTTCTTAAGTTACTTATTACAA
>JABUQX010051411.1:17500-30972 GCA_015478945.1 Trachelipus rathkii | reverse complement strand
AGCCCTATCAAGAGATAGAATACGTCAACGTCACCCTCCAAGCGAACATTCGCACATGACACAGAGAACGAGTTAAAGTGAGAGATTAATTCAGCAGGATAACAGAAGTTGGAAGAGAATCCACGGCAACAGAGGGGCTGGAAAGAAGATACCACAAAGAACTAGTGTGGAATTTCAAATTCACATACTCGTGGCGAGATACTCAGCACCCTTTTGTACGAGGATGGTAAAGGTGGTGGTACGCGGTGATAATTCCCTCGAGCATCTGCGCTCAGCACCTATAGATTAGAGAAAGCCATCAACTCGCGCCAAAGATAGCAGGGTCAAGTAACTGAAAGTAAGACAGTTCTGATAAGCCTTTTTATGCTTTGACTCGACTGTGGCCAAAGCGGGTAATGAAACCAGATAACTCCCCCCCCCAGATTGGAGCAGTGACTCACAGTAATGGCGATAAGACCCTTGTATAGATGGAGCAACTCAGAAGAGGAAAAAAAAGTCTCGCATCTAAAAGAGAACTTCCAGTTCTTTGAGGACAGCCTTTGTGACATGAGGTTTCAAGACAATTTTTTTGTGTTATGTTAGGCAAAGGTGTTGACTATATTTCAAGGAGAAAACGAGAGACCCGTTCAGAAAGAGATTGGAAAGTTTAGAAGGTGTTTGGAAAGGAGATTGTAGAAGTTGTGCTTTTAAGAATGAATTCAAGGTTTGAGACCCCCTCCGCAATCTATCAAGTCAGCAAGAATAGAAATCGGAGAAGATTAAGACGAACGGCATTCTGAAGTAAAAGAGGAGGCAAGAATTTTATGAGTTGAAGAATGTGAAGTGTAGAATCCTCGGCAATGAGTGAAAGAGTTAGAGTGCATGAGAGATCATTAATGACAGTAGGATAAGTAGGACGATAAGAGCAAGACTTGAGGACAGCCACTATTGACAGAAAAAAGAAATAGTTCGCTCACTCAAGACAAATCCAGATATCTGACGGATTTGAGAAAGCTGACAGAATGTAAGCCTAAGAAAGGTTTGGAAACCCAAGGAGAGAGATGGAAGAGCAGTGCACGTCTGCCATACTCGGTCAAATGCTTGGTATATGTCAAGCGCCACCACGCAAGTCTCCCCGTGTTCCTAAGAGCGAAAAACCATAATCAGTTTAATAGGAAAGTATAATTCGCCAGAGTTAGACCTCGAAAGCGCCGGAAAGCGCGTACTGGCGATCGCGAGAATGGTTCCTAGAAATGTCTAAAGAAGTGAGAGTTTGGAGAAGGTTTCAAGACTTTAGATAGATAGTACAAGTGAGGCTATAGGGTATAGTTAGCTGAAAGGATAAGAAGCGGCTCCTTTTATCGGAATAGTTGGACATGTTCGAGCTTTCAACACTGAGGGGAAAGTGCAAGTATTGAGACATAGAGATATCAGTGGGTGGTGGTGTGTGTGGTGTTTCGGAATAGCACGAAAGCAACTTCCTAAAGATTCGGGAGGAATGCATCCAGCACCCGCCTTCCTGCACGTTCAAGATGTTCAGGGGTTCCATGCAGCCTGATCAAATGTAATCACAACAAAGGCATAGGCCCCCTGAAGAGGAGAAGGGGTAGGAGAGGAATGCCAGAATAGTCCCATTGGGTTGGTTAGAGCAATATAGAAGGCGAACGAGATTGGCCTTTTTCAGTTTCGTTAGATGCAACAGATATCATCAGATCCGGAAAAATGAGGAAGAAGGCAGAGTTGCAGATTGTTGCCTAGAGTGTTTATTGGCATAGGAGCAGAAAGATTTTGTGCTGAGGGAGAACGCAAGGAGGTTAGCGCACCTTTCTGTTTTTTGATGAAAGTCCAGATTTTGCTTCTTTCGAAGGTATCCCCGTTGCAACAATATATATACTGATTGAACAATTTTAGCGAGTGAAGGAGAACGAGAATTTTTTACCAACCCCGATACGCCACGTCTCTTATCATGACATGGCACAGAGAAATAAAGCTCTATCGAACCATAAGATTATTGAGGAGAGATTTTATATATGTGTTGTGTGTAAGTATATATGTAGAGTGTTTGTGTGTGTCTCGGTGTTGTTGCGGCAGTCCCATCAACGATTACACGCTCCCCGTCTATCTTTTAATCTTTATACATCCATCAGTATTCCTTACTGACGTAGCCAATTTGCTATTCATCTGCAAACTTAAAACGTTACATTTAAATCCTGGTCTAATATATTTGTATATATATACGTTTAATACTTATATATTTATTATTATAATAGTATATATTAACTATACTATACTATACTCTATATATATATATATATATATATTATATATATATTAATATATATACTATATATACTTATATTTTGTGTATGTGTGTTATATATACTATATATGAGGAACAGCCCATTGACCTAAGAAATCGTTACGGACCACAACATGTCTCCTCATTTCTATTAAGATCAAAACATATTACTTTTTTATTTTCATAATTATTATATCTTAGTATATTATTATTTATTAGACTCATTATTAATTATTTATTATTATTTTATTGATTATTCATTATTATTATTTATATTATTATTATAGGAGATCAAGAAATCAAAACATTTTGATCCCTTAAAAAATGTTCGGGCGGCATTGAACCCTGACCCCTCCTGTGCTATAGCCTTTGTTTATGATAAATATTATAACAAATTTTACCTACCTATATAGTATATTAATATATACTATCTCATAATGATACTATATGTGGTAGTATATTCGTATAGTTAATATACATATGTGTTGTATTTTATTATATTTCCTGTATTTTAACTAAAATAGACAGTTAGTAATTAGTAACCAAGCAAATGTAGTTATGGTGAGAGAGATTTTAAAATATACTTTTTCCAATTCAACTGTTCATCGTCATCGGCAAGATTTTATAATCGTCCCATCATTACGCGTTAATGTCCATCACAATATATATATATGTATATATTATATTATCATAATAATTACTATTATTATTGGTTATTGAATTATAGTATATAATTCTATAATATTTTTCTAAATATAATATATACTTATAATATATATTATAAGCTTTTTATTATATAGTATGTCTACTTGGTTTTTGAGACCCCCTATTACTATTTTAATTGTTCATACCATTGAAGCGTAATGTTCATATATAATTATATATTTTCATAATATATATTTATTATATATATTATATTATATATATTCTTATATAATATATATATATATTATATGATAAGTGATGGATACGATTAATCGTCATCGTCATACTTTTTTTTCGTAACCGTCAATTTTGACATTAAGTGAGGATTATTTTATTATACCTAGATTAACTGAATATCTCTAACAGGTTAAACAAGGCAGCTCTAATTTAAAGTATAGAATTTTGTATTGTCCTGTGAACGCTTCTTCACATATAGAATTTTTTTTTAAATCCAGTTTTTGTTTCTTTATTTAAACTATATATTAAATTACATAAATATTAATTTGAATATAGGAGATTTGAATGATTGTATCAGAAACATTCAGAAGAGAATTATTTATTATTATTATATATTGATTATTATTATTACATTATTAATTATTATTATTATATTTATTATTATTATTATTATAATTATTATTATATTATTATTATTATTATTCTTATTTATTATATTATATTATTATTATTTTTTGATTATTTAATGTGAGTATTGAGATTTGCGAGCCTTTTCCAATTTCCTAAGATAGGTATCAACCGCTTTCTGATTGATTTTTTTAAGGACAATTCGTTCTTGAATGAAATAGAACAATCTGATTAGTTTTTGTACTCACTGGCCACTTCAGCATATCAGGGACGAGTTCTAGGACTAATTTAACAGGAATTTGATGAAACAAAATAAATGTTAGATTTAAATATAAAAATATACAATGTAAAGATAACAAATTAAAGTCTTATATTAACGAACATAAATCGTAAAATCTTGTTGTAGATAATCGTGTGATACGGATAGATAGAGAGATTAGATTCTACAAATGTTGATTCAGATGTGATTGTGCATGGAGGTACACAGATGAGTATGGACAGTTAGAAGGTCAAGAAGAATTCAATAGCAGATTATAGGGTAGGATTGATTCGAAGATGAAAGCTAGAGGGAAAGAAGGGTGGCCAGAGATTTCTGGGATTTTCCCGTAGGTTAGGTGCAGCGTCAGGAAATGGGCAGTAGGTTAGGTGTAAAGAAAGCGAAGTTAGGAATTTTGTTTTTCAGAAAATATTAGAGCTTTGGATTTGTGGAGGAAATTTCTGGATAAAGATCTTTTTGCAGCAGCTGGAGTTCACCTTGAGTCGTAAAGGTGTTGGGGCTTTTTCAGCACCAGGTTGGAGGACTTGTTTAGCAAAAACTAGGTAAAGTTTGGGGGGATGGGCTAAATCTGGATACAAATTTGTGTTATTACTACGGATAGTTTGGTAATAAATACAATGGTAAGGATTTAGAAGTATGGAGATAGCAATAAAAATAGCAGCATTTTGCAATATAAAATGCTTGTTACACAAAGTTCATAATAGTTTTATAAACATTTTAAGAGAGCTGATTATTATACCATCGTAAATGGAAATCTTGACATTATTTTCGGCTGAACTGAGGCATTGGCGTTAATGGGAAGGGAATTATATGGCGATCCGCTTCGCGGAGGATAGTTATGAATAGTACGGATATTTTCACTTTATTTGATATCTGTAGAGGGCAAAGAAAGGGCAGTTTGGTTCTATATCCATAACAAAGGCATTATTTCTCATTATTTACCTACTGATGACTTTAAACTATATAGCATGATATTGAATCGTAGGTAAGATATCGTCTGTGGATGTGTGATATGATGGAGGGTCAGTTTTTTATATATGGTATTATTAGCTAGGGCATTATTATTAATAAGACCTCGGGTCGAGGTCAAGAGATTAGGACTGGCAGAAGATGTAAAGAAATTGAGACAGCATGCGCACAGTAAAAGAGAATGGTTATAAATCCTATAAATGAGTGAGTTTTAAGTATTCCTGGCATTAAATGCGGATTTCCTTGTCTATACCGGGACCATAGGTAGTTCAGGTATTTATAAATGATATTACTAATAACTTTTTTGTGTGCCAGATGGTCCATCGAACCCACACGACACGTATGCATTGGTTTATTGTGTACTGGTGATGATTTTAACTTAACGATGGTTAGTAATAGTGGAGCTGGTGGAGGGTTAGAGGTGATGTATATTTATGACTTTTATAATTAGATTGAAGGATATTCTGGGTCCCCAAATTGCTTAGGATTCTATAAATATTTTTTCCGAAAATTTTGGTGATCTTTTACCTAAATTACGAAAGCATCGACTACGCTTAGTTATTAGTGACTTTGGATAAGATGTGAGGTATATGTCTGCGGAAGTAGGTGCTGTGTGGTTTGTAGTCAGTGGTGGAGTGACAGTGTGTATATAAGGTTGCAGAGGTGAATGGAATAATTTCCAGGCCACGTTATTTGTGTTAAGATAAACCAGTAGGTGTGCCCCGAAGAGGAAAACGTGTGGGTGTGTGTTATTGGCCGTAGTGAAACTATGATGTATAATAAAAGAGATGTATGGTTATATAAGAATATTATTAAATTGAAGACGAGACGCTCAGGGTTGGTGTTCTTTACAATACTTTCTACTGCCCACTCGGTCTCGGTTCTCTAGCATCTGCGCTCATCGTCTATGTCGTACATGTTCTTGCATATGATACTTAGGGGATCAATAACTTTAGAATTGCCATACTCTTTTATACCGCCTCTCTAAGCTCAAGGTCTAACATCTGCAGAGCGTCTCACGAATAATCTAATACGTGGGTCCATACATAGCTAATAGCTCAAGCAGTACCTACTGCTACAATACGTCTCTCTTCTCTTTAGCTCTTTTATCTCTAAGAACTAAAACTCTAGTCAATAGCTAATCTCTACTCCTCTTTTTCTCTCTCTATACTCTTAACCTCTCTGCGTACATCTCTGTCTTCTCATACAATACTCCTTCTCTTGCTGCTGTCTGCGGTCTCTTTCATCTACTGCGTGCTCGTCTCCATATATTATCACTTTACTCAACCCGACTAGGGCGTATAATCTCATTCCTCTACATTCTGTTGAAGGGCGTAAGAATAGTATAGTGGATAGCTAATTAGATTTGATTGGACCAATTATATGATTCACAAAATTAGACGTAAGTGAGGCATATGTGTGGGTTAAATTGGCAAACGGTTATCAAAAAATATATTATAAGATTATAAGTGAGCGGTATTATTTTGAACGCATCGCACGTATTCAGGGCGAATTTATAATAAACTTTGCGAGGAACGTTGACAAATGCAGTATATGGATCGTTACCTTGCACGCGTATCTAAAATCTTATATTTATATGATAGAGGGAGAGGTTGTTTCTTAAGCTCACCAGGACCAAACGTGAGATCCGGTAATGAGATTAGTGTAGGAGTTAGAATATTACCTCTTATTGTGAATTACCGAATAGAAAGAATGGTTATTGATCAAAGGAATAAGTATCAATGTCGCAAAAAAGAGAGTGCAGTGTCAATGTTCCGTTCTCCCATATGGCCATATTGAGATAGTGATATAGGATCAAAGCACATCGTAGCCTCGTTACAAAAATTATTTTTGACATAGAGCTTTTTTTTTCTTTTCTTATGTTTGTATATACTTTTTCACACACAGACACACATACGCACATACACACGATTCACACACACCACATGCTGTGTGTTACCCTGTAAGACGCGCGCTGTTGGGGCCTTATCCCCTTAGTTGTTTTAAGAAATAATTGGACGTTTGCGCAATCAGGAGTTTCGATCAAAAATCGCACAGTTTCAGTTCCATGTCTAAGAGTCTAAACAGCGCGGAGGGAAAAATGAGTGTAGGCTGAGTGAACGGTATATAGATAGTTCTACAAAGTTGATAGACATTTCCTTATAGATTTAATTTACTTAATAAGAGTTAAAATCAATTATGACTTACAGTAAGGTTAATTACGGTAGATTGTCGGACTTTCAGCTCACAGGTGTTGATGAAAAATTAGGTGTTAAATATTGACTTCTTGGTCAGGGGTACTATTGAACAATACAGATGGAATGATAGATTGGATGAAATAATAATAATCAATATATTATGATCAGATAATGAAGTGACAAATGATAATGAACACTAGGTGAATAGATAAGATAACTCAAATAATGATAGGAATAATAATAATAAGATAGAGTAATAAGACTCACAGTTAAGTGAGAAGCGGAAGTTGAGATTAAAGTATATTTAATCCACAATACAATATGCGCAGAACAGAAAGTTGAATAGGATATACTTAATATAGTTTGCATTAGATGACTCGAAAGTAGGATATTAGGCAGGGATGTGAGAAGGGGGAATCTGTGAGATGATAGAAGAATTGAGAGGAAGAGAAACAAGAAGGTTTTTCGCACAGTTTTTACTAATATCCTGCGTAGTTGAAACATACACATATTAAGAATGGGATAAGTAAAATAATGACTTGCTATAATGTTAAGAGGAGTGAATAAGTTAGTTGATTAATTAGAGTTGGTGACTTATTATGTCTAAATCATGAGTGTCAGGCGGTGGGATGTATGTATCCTACTCTTAGTGTTATCTCGAGATTGATTATTATTATATAATGTGTATGCGTGGATTATTATTATTAGTTATTTATTATTATTATTATTTTAATGAGTTAATTAATATAGGTTGATATATTATTATATTATTAAATGCTATAATAGAGTGTGTATCTCTGTAATTGTGATTGCAAGTATTGAATTGAATCTGATTATATATTAGTGGGCCACCTCTCTCAGTTTCAGATTAATTAATTGATTGGTGATAAGGAGGCAGAAAGAGCAAATAAAGGAGCGAAAACATGCGTGGGTGGTCAGATGCAGGCGCATAGTAGTGATATTTATTATATATTATGTATTTATATTGATTGAATATGTGATTTATTATTGTTATCTACATGTGGATCTGATCTAATTATATGAATATAATTAGATCCTATCTCTTATCATCATGTGATTATTCTTAATGGATGAGATAGAGGATACATTGGTATTCCCAAAATGTATAAGGATATAGTTAAGGATACTAACTAAATCAGATTTCAGTTGATTAATATATATATATTGTTATAGCGAGGATCAACCAACTGAGAAGAGATGATATGAATATAGTAAATTGCATTTAATTTTGAATGATGTGTTCATTATTAGTGTATATATATAATAAATAACAGTGTTTTAAAGATGTTTGATTATTCATTATATATTATGTGAGCATATGTGGAATATATTATTATATTAGTAAATTAAGTATTAATGTGATTATTTGATAATGAGCTCTGTTAATGGATTTATTAGGTTCACTATCTTTAGAAAGTAGTGGTGTCTCACGTTAATATTAGTGTGATCCTATCCTTATGATATAAAGTTATTAAGAACTGTATATGCGTGATTATGTGAGAGAGTTTTGCTCACTATTATTAGAGACTCTATTCAAACTCATAAGGATTGATTTATTACTTAATTTTGGTATTATTATGTTGGAGTTAATGGGTGAAGAGCTATGAGGAAGGCTGAAGGAGTAGGAATTATTGATCTTGTTATTGATTATTAATATGGCTCTCATTAGTTATATTCATGATATTAGGATCATGATTCATATAGTTATACCAAATATATATTTCTATAATATATTATTAACATATCTTATATTGATTAAGACAGATAATTCTATAAATTTTTCAATAGTAGAACATAGACAGGTGACCAGGTGAGTGACATATAATAATGAAATATATAAAAAGAGAAAGCATTCTGTCATCATTTAGATATAGAAAGCATGAGCATATGCTACAGTATTAAGGGTTAGTATTTTTTGAGTAAATAGTTGACCTAGAGTAGTAGTATGTTTGATGATTAGTAATCTCATTGATTTATGTTAACATTTAAGTGAATAAGGGTTTGATTTCTTTATGGATATGGATTAGGTTAAACTATATATAATTATATATACTATTTTCTAAAGCAAAATTGGCGAGTTTTTAGTTTGATATTTATATATTATTAGTAAGATGGCATGTGTTACAATAACTTAGTTAAGATATTGCGATGTTTGGATTTTGGCTTCTCTGATTGCTCATATATGTTATATATATTAATATATTCATTAGTTTTGATCTATAGCCAAAATTATGTATGGGGATTTGTAGTTTACAATAATAGCAATTTTTGTACTAAGCCATATAGTGATTGCTTGTGAGTTGTAGATTTATTGCTATATATATGAGCATGTATTGTATAGGTTCAGTGGGTGATTGGGGACAGTTTCTAGTATTTAGAGTGATACCCTAATTTGGCTTATATTTAATTTAACTGTAGCTTATCTATATTTTTTTATGCTTCATTTTAAATTTTATGTTCTTTTAGTAAATTATTAATTCAATATGAGATAGTAATTGTATCTATCTATAGCAAACTTAAAAATGTTTCATATAAACTTGGGCTCACTATATATGTATTGTCATTATTCACATTGATGTTTTGATAATGGTAGTTGCTAGTCTTTATTAATAAACGGGACTTTCATTACTAATGATCACTCAATTTTTAATAAAAACAAATATTTTTAGCTTCATTGTCCAACTTTTCATATGTATTCATATTTTTATTTAATATTAATTTATTTATATATTAATTATATTTATTACTTAATAGTTATTACATTATTTGTTAATTATATAATTATATTATTAGTTATATTATATTCTATTGATTTTATATAGAAAGAGGAAGGACAACAATAATAAATAATTCGTAATTAGTTATATAATATATCTTAATAACTAGTCTACATGCTCAAGCAATTTGTATGTTTTGTTACATTGTTACATTTTGCTGTTTTGTTAAATTTATATCGATAGTCGATTGAATATTTGACTGTTTTCTATTTCACAAAATTGAAAATTTTAAAATTTTCCAAATTGTTCAAAAGCTTTCGTTTAGTTTCTTTCTGGTAATTTATTTTGTTTGAGAATTGGGATTACACAATACTTGATATTATAAAACTACAGAACTTTGATGGACTGAATTTTGAAAAATTTTATTTTTAGTATCATTTGTAATTATAAAAATTTCTCATATGAAAAATTTAAAATTGTTTTAAATATAAATCTAAATAATATTTTTTTTTTCTAAATTCTTTCTAAATTTGAATTAGTTTTTTCAGATTTAAAAAATGTCAAAAAAATATTTTTTGACTCAAATTGAATGAGAACATATAAAAAAAAATTGGAAATGAAAATAATTGATTTTTCTACTAATTCTATTTTCCTTTCTATTGCAGATACGGAAATGGTTGGGGCAGATCAGTTTTTCGCTTATTATTCATCATCATCTGATGAAATTTATTTTTCCTAGAGGTGATTTTTTGTCAAAAAGTCGAAAACGAGAATAACTTTTTTCTCTACTAAATTGATTTTAAATTTGAAAGCATATTTGGAAATGATTAAGGGAGATCTTTCTTTTGTTCTTTTTTCCATTAAAATAGGATAAAATTTAAATATGTAGTTTTACTCTAGTAAGATAATTGGTTGATATAAATAGTAATTGACAATTTAATTATATAAAAAAGCCACTATGGTGAAAACTATTTTTGTAACCATATATAATGGGATCTACAGTATATACAAAAGATCGTATTTCTAGTCTGACCTATCTAGAGTGATGACCTAGAAATGTGTTACCCTACCAAAGGGTTCAGTTTAGAGACAATTAATTTATTCTACACATCTAGACAATTGTTATTTTTAAATTAGGTTCATCAAAGTTAACTTAACAGACTAATTTATGTTTTATGTGTAATTTATTCTATTGTGAGATCAAATATTAGTTAAGTTAGGTTCGTTCAGGTTAGGTATGTTGTCTGGGCATGAGTCTTGGGTTAGGTTAAGTTTTTTCATCCTAAGTATTTATCTGGTTATGAGTTTTAAGTTAAAGCATGTAGGCTTGGTTAACTGAGGCTGGGTATGAGTTTTAGGTTAGGTTCGTTCATGCTAAGTACGTTATCTGGGTATGAATCTTAAGTAAGGTTCTTTCGGCTTAGGTATTTATCTGGTTAAGAGTTTTAGGTTAAATTACTCTAGGTTAGGTTCGCTCAGACTTTCTATGAGTCTTAAGCTGGGTAAGTTATCTGATTATTAGCTTTAGGTTAGGTTAGTTTAGGTTAGGCTAGGTTCATTTTGACTAGGCATGTTATCTGGATATGATTCTAGGTTAGGTTAGGTTAGGTTCGTTTAGTCTAGGTATGCCATCTGTGCATGAGTTTAGGTTAGGTTAGGTTAGGTTAGGTTAGGTTAGGTTAGGTTAGGCTAGGTTAGGTTAGGTTAGGTTAGATTCGTTTTAGCTAGGTATGTTGTATGAGTAGCATTTTTAGGTTGGGTTAAGTTAGGTTCATTCAGCAGCATAGTTATGTTATCTGATTATGAGTTTTAGATTAAATTATTGTAGGGTAGGTTCGCTCAGGTTGAGTATGAATCTTAGGCTAATGTAGATTCTTTAGTCCAGGTATTATTTGGTTATGAGTGTTTGGTTAGGTTAGGCTAAGTTTGTTCAGACTATGTATGTTGTCTGGGTATAATTTTTATGTGGTGTTGAGTAGGTTCTTTCAGGCTGGGTATGTTATTTGGCTGTTAGTTTAAGGCTAGGCTATTTGCGTAGTATCTAGATTCAAGATTTAGGCTAGGCAAAGTTAAGCTTGGTAATACTATGCATGCTATCCGGATATATAAAATTTATTAAAAATTATGCTTGATAATAAATTATATTAGGTTTAGTTTGGTTAGGATAAGTTAGTTTGGGTTACAAGAACGTTAGGAGTCATGAATTATGTTAGGTTAGGTTAGGTTAGGTTAGGTTAGGTTAGGTTAGGTTAGGTTAGGTTAGGTTAGGTTAGGTTAGGTTAGGTTAGATTAGGTTAGGTTTAGGTTAAGTTAGGCCACAAGAACTTCGAGAGTCATTTGTATAAGAACAATAAAATCTAGAAGGTTAACATTTAGTTTGGTTATTTGAACAGGTATGATTAAATTGAAATTAGGTTTGCATACTGAGTTTTATTTAATCAGAGAAAATTTAAGTTAAAGGTACCTTTTTAAGGTTCTGAGTTCGAACCGCAATGGGAGCAGTATCTTTATATCAACAACTAAGTAGGTACCTAAGATGGAAAGACTATAGAAAGAAGAGGACTTTAGTGGAAAGGAACTGTCCACGCTGCCAAGTACCAACTATTCCGATGCCAATATCAACCTATTTTTATTATATAATGTATAAACCTTAAAACCTTAAAACAATTCTAGATCTATTTAGTAAATTCATAAAAGAAAAAATGGCGAGATTATGCAAACATTACAAATATATGTCTTCTAAAGCCACATTTATATACTTGCAACATAAATTGCGAAAAATACTTCTTCTAAGCCACATTTGTATACTTACAATGTGTTTTGAAATATGATTTTTATCTTTCATGCGTTTTTTTAATTATCACCATCAAACAAGGGAAAAGCATTATTATTCTAGGACTTTAGAATATCATCATCATCATCATCATCATCATCATCATCTGTCCCCTTGCTTCCCCATAACTGGTGGTAGTGTGCTCAAACATGCACCGGGAATCCGAGGCATGCATGAGCCTTTCTAGGGTATAAATAAGTAGTAGCGGGACCCAAACCCAGCTACCACTATAGATAGAAACTATGCTGGAGGAAGAGGATTGAAAAATACAGATAATTAATTCTAAAATTGAGGGGAAATAAGAAGACATCAATATTCCATATGTGACAAGGTCACATTTTCTTTAATTATATCATCGTTAAAAAACCAGATCAAGATTTACATTTTACCAATTTACATTTACATTTACATTTACATTTACATTTACATTTATATTTATATTTACATTTATATTTACATTTACATTTACATTTACATTTACATTTACATTTATATTTATATTTACATTTACATTTACATTTACATTTACATTTACATTTACATTTACATTTACATTTACATTTACATTAACATTTACATTTATATTTATATTTACATTTACATTTACATTTACATTTACATTTATATTTACATTTATATTTATATTTACATTTACATTTTCATTTACATTTACATTTCACATTTATATTTATATTTATATTTACATTTACATTTCCTTTTCAAAGTATATATTCAAACCTATTATAAATTTTAATTTTATATTTTTATATTTATATTTATATTTACATTTACATTTACATTTATATTTATATTTTTATTTATATTTATATTTATATTTACATTTACATTTATATTTATATTTATATTTACATTTACATTTACATTTACA
>JABUQX010051410.1:42500-68996 GCA_015478945.1 Trachelipus rathkii | reverse complement strand
GTAATTGCATTAAGTGTTTCTCATTATAAGGTATGTTTGAAGTTGAGACTTCTGGATTGGGTAGTGGGTGTTAGGCTTTTGCAGTTTTAGCCATGAAGTGATACCCCACCCAATGAGGAGTGATGCCACCATACTATGGACCGTGGTAGTTGTCGATATCATCATCAGATTGAGTGTTTCTAATACTGGAGTTCAGAGACCACTTTCAGATGAAGCTTTAAAGAAACCAGGGAGTGAATGATCTAAAGGAGGTGATAGCTTCCACAAGGAGTTCGGCTACTTGGTGGGACTCTATAATTTGACTTTTGGGGATTTCGTGACTACAACGTATTGAGAAGCTTTCGTACCTAATATTTTATGGCAATGCTTGAAGAAGATGCCAATTAGTTCTGAACTGGGGAGAGGGAGGCATTCGTTGTTTATATCCATGAGGGGATGCCACCCAATGTGGGGCGTTGTGTTGCAGCCCTACTATGGACTGTTGTGACTATTGACTTTCTAACTAGGTGGGATGGTTCAGTCTTTGAAGTATAAGGCCTCACAAATAGGGACAAACGTACGTCCCTGAAATTATGATTAGAGGCAAGCACTTGTAGTTCCTATAGAATTCATGCTCATGAACATCTCTAGGGTGAGACTGCGGGGAGAGACTGCGAGGAGAGACTGAGCTGGCATAGTCCATCCGTTCAGCAAGATGTATCTTGAACAGGCCAAACTGCGGCCTTTGTGAGGGAGAACCACTTCGAGAGGTCCTTTGAGATACCCAGGTCTGAGTTATAAAGAGAGTGAAGGATCTTTTGAACTGAAAAAACTAATATTCTTCTATTTTTGCTACATAATTTGTTTATCTTAACCTTTGAAAATTAATTTGGCTAAATTATCTAAAAAAAATTAAAATGGAATAAATTACTGCAATTAACAATGAGTAAATACGGTTTATTTAAGAGATTTTTTTTAAACCATAATATATTTTACTATGTATAAATATTATAAATATTGAAAATACTAAGCCGAAAAAATAAATAATCATGGAAAAGAACATTAAAAATGTATGGATACTGAATTAACGTATGGGACAGATTCAATGTTAAACTAAAAAAAATTGTAAAAATTGAAACTTTGCTCTAGTATTTTTACTATCTAATTTTTATGAAATCTGAAATTTTATGGTTCCAAAACTTTGTTTTATAGCATTTTTCTACTAATTTAAGCAGTTTAACATTTAGCCCCAATATATTGAGAGGCTCTATTTCGGAAAAACTACAGTATTTAGATTTTAGGTTTATGGTTCTTCTAAACGTTTAAATGTTCAAAAATAAATAAATAAAAATCTCCCAAAGGTATTATTTTTTATCTCCATCCTGAATTTTAAGAAATTTTCTAGATAGAATTGGACAATTTTTACTTAGAGCATTATTTCATGTATCCAACTAGTGTTGGCCGAGCACCGGATTTTTGCGCACAGCACCGCTCTGCACCGGGAGAGTAGTGATAGGCCAGTTTGAGCGACCCACAGGCCTTTTCGATTATATGAGGGACTAGACGGTAAAAGGCTTCAACTGGTGGAATAATAATCTATATATGTGTTAAGCTCGAAATCAGAGTAATTTCAAGTCGTGGGCATGTATAATGAGGGTGTTCCACTGAAGTACATTAAGGCCGCCGACGAGCGTAGCCGCACGGCCCATCGTTTTATGCCCGTTTTGGCTTTCCAATTCGGAAATTGAGTTTAAGCTAACGGCTAATCATCGAACCAGGTGTTCGATGCGCGTGAGAGAGAGAGAGAGAGAGAGAGAGCGAGTGCGCGTGCGCGTGCGCATACACATCAACACACACATTATAATCTATTTTATCCATTGTATTACGTCGAAGATTCGATTCCCGAGGGGAATCGAATCTGAGTCGAAAAACAAATTTTCCTTTGTAAAGGAGATGGCTGGGTGGGTTTTTTAACGACACATACCGCGACTCTGAGTGATTCCCCAGGGGCGGGTTGACTTAACACTTTGAGCACTCACCGAATCCGAACTCCGAGCGTTTGATTGCCAGCTGAGCCGGTTCCGACTGGGCCGACTTATCGAGAGTATATTGAGGTAAGAAATTTGGAGGAGAGTTTAGATGAATCGAGGTAACCTCTGTAGACGAGAGTTCGGGCCCGCATGGGTAACTCCCGAAAGGGGAGACACTACCCCCATAAGAAAATCAAGAGTGCTCGGTCTAAATAGGCTTGAATTTGGTGAGAGGATTCAGAGTAATTTCTAGAAAGACGCTATCCGTCTATTGGAATCTGCATGACGCTCGGTCTCCGGCACCAGTCTGGAGCGCTGCGGTCGCCACAGTTAATAAACACGTTCGTGATAACAACGAATGTATTGGTATGTCTTATTTATTATTAATGTTATTAGGTCGTAGATTTCGAAAATAATGAATTCAGAACCATCATTATTGAAAAAATAAATGAAATAAATAAAGGTAAATAAATACAAGTAACATGTCTCATAAAGTATATTTATATTCATCAATATCTCCTATGTGAACGCTATTTTCACCATTATCTCCTAATGGAATATCATAATCACCACTATCATAAATATCATCTACATCAAAACCACTACTATTACAGTTGTGATATATATGATCTATTGATCTATTTTTTTAAAAGATATATTTTTTACTAAAATTGTCTATGTATTTACATACCTATAAGCAGTAAATCAGTAAATCATAACACAATATCTCAGACTACCCCTAATCTTCCGCCACTCATCTTCTAGTCCTATACCTTTGATACTATTGATCATTGATCCACTTTGATCTAATTGATTCAAGTACATTTCGAAGTATCATTTTTGGGTAAACATAACAGTAAAATCAAGTTCTATTAATCAAGTTATCAAATAATATATGTTGACGTAACAAGTTTTTCACATTAAAAAGCTTACTTAGCATCATCTGAAGTATGAATATAACCCCCGCACGACAAACCTACACACATCTTAAAACAGGAATAAATGGTTATACATTAACGATTTCTACCTATCAATAATAGAAACAACTAACAATAAACATCCTAAAACGTAACTTATTCAACACTTTGTCAAGTCATGTCTCTAACGGATAACAATGTTATAATTTTACCATTAAACAAAAAGACGATAATATTTAACAAAACTACCTCTAAAACAAACCTGGTGGTGTCAATTATCATTACAGAACCAAGCGAAAGTATGCTAACGTGAATCAAGTTTACACACATAAATAAAGCTAACATAGCATTACAGAACTAAGAATATAATGTACTTAAAGACAAACCTTGCATTCTTATACCCGCAATAAAACTGCTATTACAATTACAAATGATCCACACTTTTCCTTAAAAACACCTATGTAAATGTTAAAACTAACAAAATTTGTGCTTGGTGCCAAGCGTAACAATATTACATACAATACATTACAATCAATTACACTAGTATCACAACAATGAAATATGTTAATATTTACATTAACATAGTAATATTAATTTTTAAGAGAAGATATAATATTATAAATTAACTGTCTTATAACCACCTTACCTTAGCCATCAATTAATACCCTAACAGGTAAAGACAAACAAAGTCAAATAGTTTTACCTTCCTGTGAAAAGATAAAAACCTATGAGCTAAACATAACTTAACATATTCAGACAACGCGACGATATAAACAGACAACATCAACATACGGTAGTCAGTAATCGACATACGACGGGAAGTAACTAAGTTTATCCATTTTTATAACAATAATTTTCATTGAAAATGAACGTCATATTAATACATTAAAACATATAAATACATAAATAAAAAATGTTTAATTTTAAATATATATTAATTCATCTATACAGAGAAACAATAGGATTAGCGGAAGTTTGGGTATGCCTCTATATAATCTCTCTAAAGATTTCAAACATCCTTTGAAAGATGTAAGTATTACATGCCTTCAGCACACTAAACCCATATTTTCGGCAGTATGACGATTCAGCAGCACTTCATTCTTCTAATCAAGAGAGAAGGTAAACATTATCCAAAGCTGATAGTTATATAATCAGCTCCTGTATACTGTAATTATACGGGAAACATAATGTTTCAGTGTAAATATCATAGATTACAGCATGTGCTATAATGTATTTAAGGTCCCTCAAGTATGTCAAAACATCGTTAAAGTGCGAATGTTAATTCGTTTTTTATTTTAAGCATGCGTTATATGTTTAGATGTTCGAAACTGTGAACCTAATACGTACGCATGAAGGATCACCAAATCGATGGTTTCAAGTAGTTGGTAACATCAATTGGTTTTAAATACGTCACAGGACGGAACGCCACGTCTATTCTATTATAACCTCCTTCACACTGTCACCCTTTTGAATAAGATATTTCACTATCTCGTCCGATCCACCGGATAACACAAACTTATCTTTAGCCAAGCTGCTGCGAAATGTCGATAATTCTTGAATGATCCATACAGCAAAAACGAAATATTAAGGTCTATTATTTGAAACCTCTGGCAGGAATACAATAGCATGTTATCGGTATCTTCATTATTTCCTGTTGTTGACCATTTAAATATAAATGACATCAATCTGTTAGGGAATAACGAAGCTCTCGTGAAGATATTCAACAACAGGTGTAGAGATGGCGAGGAGAATGGGAGCATCAGTTACCAGTACACGGGCGATAAATAACTCGCCTCCATACTACAGGACGGATAAATCGTAAATGCCGTAAAAACCCCCATATAATAGGTAAATACTGTATGTTTTCCTTTCTTCTCCACCTACCATTTCAGAATAGACGTAACATTGTAACAAAAAGAATTCAAAATACGAGCACGATAAACTAGAACCTTATGTAATCAATTCTAAATTAAGGGAGATTAATTATTCTATATCGTTAGTAATACAACAAATATTAATAAATTACAACAACAACAACACAACAACCACAAACAACACAAACAAGCAATAATAGTACAGAATAAGTCTTTAATATACCAATCCAACAATCGAATATACTTTGGCTAACGTAACATTGTTTTATATTCCTAATTTTATGTCACACATATTGCAATTTACTCAGAACTCAAGAATAATGTACTAACAACATCTTAAACACACTAACGCTAGAATAAACAAGAACATTAACAAAGTTCCATACTAATCAATGGTATACTAAGCTAACATAACATACAAAATCGTAACATATTCACACGTTTTTTCAAGCCATGTTATCTCTAACATATCAAATGTTAATAAATTTACATTAACAACTGATTTAAGTAGCATTTAGAGTATCAATTCGGATAAAACATAGCACAAAATCGAGTTCTTTATATACTAATCAATGCAAATATATGCTAACATAGCAAGGTATTTCATCTTAATAAAAGCTAACAATAAGTCAATCATATGAAAAGAAAAAATTAATTGTAAACGACACAACATAATCACCAGCATCTTTAAGCACGAATAAGATAGTATACCATTTAACAAAGTTCATACTGCCACTTAACACTGTTGTCAACTAACATTTGCATATTTAAATAACGTAACCTATTTATACTTTTCCAAAGCATTATCTTCGGCGATATTAACCATTTAGCTTTACATTTTATATATTTTTCTGTATAACCATTTGGGTTTTATCATAATCTATTGTCCACAAATTATCTTACAGACAAAATCGAATATAGCTGTAACCATAACAAAGTTGTTTTAGTCCAAGACATACAACAAAAAGTAACAGTTCTTTAAAAATATAAACATCCAGATATATAGTGCTAAAGTAACGAATGATCGTTTTTCGATAACATTAATGACACCGTAGACATGATACAAGTATAACCTTGAAACTATAAGAATATTAAGTACATTATCGACAAACCTATATCAACACCATAAACGTATCGAATAAACTACTACATTAACAAAGTTCCTTCCACACTTAACAGCAGTATAGTACCTAACACTTCCGTACAAAACGATAATCCTATTCACACTTTTTATAAGCATATCTGTAACATATCAAAATGTTAATAAATATTATTAAATTACTTAATAGTATATAATTTATAACTTAAAAATATATTAGAGCATATAAACTATGTCTAAATCACTTCATAACTGACCAAGAATATAATTGACTACTACAGTCTAATCAAATTATTTCTTTACTATCAATTCTTCGTAATATATTACAAATAAATTCATCACATTAACCTCGATCTAAAATATAATCTACACAATTCCCCTTCTCGAAGGAGGGGTATATAGGCCCCAGCCCCTTCGGGCTGAGGCTCTTCAATGCACTGCTCTAACCACTTTAGGAGTGTGATATCCACCTCTCAAGAAATTCTACATACCTTTTACAAGGGTAGCTCCATCCCCCTGTAGGGTTTTTATCTCGCGAAAGGTAGATGTGTTGGCTTAATCAATTATGACTCGCATTTGAATTCAATTAAATTACATTATTATCCAACTGAATTTAAACGTTATGTTAAATATATTTACGTTATGACAATGTGAAAAATAACACTGATTTGTTATAGAGAATGAATTCAGAGTTTATTTGAGTAATGATTATTATAAGACGGTGTTTAACTGACAGATGATGTGTTAGATAACACGTGAGGTACCTTAGGTTAGTTTTATTAATTAGGGTAAATGTATATAAGGTATTTTGACCCCTAAGATTATTGCATAATTTTATTGTCTTTTTACATTAGGTCAAATTGAGTATGTATATAATAATTATACTAAAACCGATGTGACACTATTGAGGATGAAGATAGTGTTAATTAATAGTTCAAGATGCTGGTGTTATCTTTGATAGATAGGTCACTTTGTTAAGGGATTAATTTGAATTAGATGAATACATGAGCTTACCTGTTGCTGTAATGTGAGAAAAGTAGGGTTAACAAATATTCAGAGTTTGTATGCCTATTTAAGCTACTAATTCTTTTAAGAATAAATGTAGAGTGAATATATTCGGATGATAGCTAGATTATTAATCATACCGAGGTTAATGTTAGGATTTGCCTTTAGTACATTAATATATTCTTAGTTGTCAGATGAAATGATAATGTATTAGACTTTATTGAAATGCTAAATACTATAGTTGATTAGCTATATTATTTGAATAGGTTTTACAGTTATATAAAAGAATCTAATATTTTTATGTTAATGTTTGTTATCACAAATAATGACACTGCGAGAAATATATACATTGAATTCAATAGTTAAAATAGATTATAAGGCACAGTGGGGTTGGATTTAGGGGTCACAGCTAGGAGAGGAGTGGGTTATTTGATTTATCTGATTTTACAGATTTACTGTCATTTAAGAAAATATAAGTAAACATAAATTACGATTATACATGTGATAATGGTACTTATTTATTCAAAGAGGACTGAATGCAATTTATTTTTATGTAATTTAAGTAGGATTTAAAAATGGAAATTTGTATTTTTGTTAAGGGTTATGTTATAAACTACTGTTATGGGTGCAAATTAAATTCCGCTGTGGATTGTGATGATTTAGGATCGAAGGTTGTGATGAATTTATTTGTTAAAATTAATTATCGAAGTTGATGTAAAAAATTTGTTCACATGAGCATTAAAGAAAATATTCTTTATTTGTTAATTATGATGATATCGATGATTTTTATTTTAGCTACAAGTCTTTTTTTAATTAATATAATTAGTAGGCTAGCGTAGAAGCCAAGACTGATACTAGCTGGGTAATTAATGAGAACAATTAGTATGTGTAATAATGATTACGTATTTTGTACGGAAGGGTAGTTAGGTCATCTTTGATAACTTGCTGTTGGGAAGTAATAGACGGAAACTTTCGTTAATGTTAGTAGTTATTTTTATGTAAGGTGGGTCAGGTTTGTCGTTGTACAAATTTATTCTTTAACATTGAGTTTGTTATGTTTGCTTTATTAATGTAAAAACGTTGTTACGCATTAATTGATGCATATGATTATATCTCGATGGTCTAAAAGATATATTTCAAGAAAATACTTATTCTTTGGATAGTTTATGATTTTGGACCCTAAACTTTGATTTATTTGTTACCAGAAGTTATATAGTAATATAGGTCTGCAGGAAATTTTATGACAAGATTCAAGGATTTGAATAAAAAAATTCCTTTGCTTAAAAATTATATAACTTGGGTCAATGTAAAGTTTAAGTAAAAGGTGAGACCTTGGAGTTAAGAGATATTTCGCGTCTGGAAAAAGTATGAATAGGTTACGTTTTGTATGCTTTATTATGTTTTTAGTTATAGGCTTACAGTAGTTATAAAGATTGCGCAACTTTATTGTTTTAAATGTTTATACTTACTTCTTATTCGTTGCCTTCTAAGTATGTGTTATCTGTTTTGATACGTTTTATCAAAGTCAGTTCATAATTTTATCAGTCATGCTATCATAATAGGCTTTTCATAACGTATATCGAAAACCTTGTTATCTAGTAGCACTATATCGAAGTGATTAGTATATATAGAAAGAGCTCATATTATGTGAGCTATGATTTATTATCCGAAATGCTATCCTCTAAATGTCTACGTTAAATCAGTTGCGTGTGAATGGTAAAATATACATTGTCAACGATGTTAGAGTATAAGCTTTTTGAATAAGTGATGGAATATGTTACGTGTTTATTTAGTACGGTGTAGCTAGGTAGCTTTACTAGCTAGTGTTATTAGTTGGATGGAATCTTTGTTTGTTACTTGTTTTTCGGTAAGCGTAAGGTAGTTGTTAGATTTTGTTATTGTACATTATCTTCTTAGTTCTGGTAAATTGCTATGTTAGCTTTAATTAATTTATGAAAACAAATATTTTTTTTCAATATATTCTTTGGTAGTTATATAAAGAACTTATTTTGTACTATGTTATTGTTGTTGTTGTTGTTGTTATGTATGTTGTTGTTGTGTGTGTTGTTGTTGTTGTTTCTGGTGTTGTTGTTGTTGTTATATTTTAGTTTTTAAATGTTGTTTTGTTGTTGTTGCTTAGTAAATGTTGTTTTGATCTACAGAATATATACCCCTAAGTTTTGAACTGATATGGTTGTTCGTGGTTCGTATGTTTATTCTTGTTTTATTCTTTTTCTTCTGAAATTGGTTTGAATAGAATAAGTATCTCATTATCCTATTTAATAGAGGTTGAATTTACGCATGAAACGATTTACGTCCAGTAGGAGACTATTTTTTCTGCTGTACTGGTACGATGTCCTCTCTCGTTCAGGGCATTTTCATTCTACACCTGTTTTGTATATCTTCAACGAGGAGCTTTTCGTTATTCCTCAAAAGAGTGTGTCATTTTATTTTAATCGTCAAACCGGAATGGATAAAACGCGTTATACATTCTTTTTAGTTATTTCTTCTGCCTAATGTATCTAAATAATAGAACCTTGTATTCGTATTTGGTGCTGATGGTTCATACAAGATTATCGTACATCCTGCAGAGCATGGCTAGAGGATAAAGTGTGTGTTATCGGAAGGATCGACGAAGTAGTGAAAATGACTATCAGAGGTGACAGTGTGAGAGGTTTATAAATAGAATTAGTCTTACGTTACGTTCCTTCGTCCATGTTAGACGGTATTAAATACCATGAATGTACGCAATATTCTGGTTCACTTAGTAAATCCCATCGTTAATTAATTGTATGTGTACATTTCCATTTGATTCGATAACGTAGTATTAGTTTCATTTCAGTTCACAGACATCTTAGCCTAAAATATTATCCTTATTTTATGCATATGAGAGCTTTTAATAAAATAAGAAAACTGAAAAGTTAAATTCTGCACCTCATTATCAGATTTGTAACATTAACTTGAGGACTTTAAATACATATAGCAAATGGTGTAATCTTGATATTTACACCGAAACATAAGGTTTCCCGTATAATACAGTATACAGGAGTGCGTAATAACTAAATCAAGGCGGTTGGGCATAAGTTTAACTTCTCTCTTGTAATTGAGAAACATGATGAGCGACTTGTTAATTCGATCATATATCGCCGAAATTATTGGAATTTTTATAAAGAGTTGTTCGGCGCGTGAAGGCGGTTTAATTACTTACATATTTCAAGGGTGGTATGAAACTCTTTAGAAGAGAGTATTACTAGAGCTTACCCACTTGATCCTATAGTTCTTAGCTGATTAGATGAATTAATATAGTTATAAAAATAAACTTATGTTTTTATGTATTCTTAATGTTTTATTGCTATTCTCAATATGACGCTTCTTTCTTTCTATTACATAATATAATTATGTTATACAAAACACCAATGAAAACTTGTTTTACTTCACCCCATATCATGAGTATGTTATATCGATTTATTGAACTACGTTGTTTGAGATGTTGGAACTGTTTATTCGTTGATGTGTTGCTGTATGTTAAGATAATGTTAATTGCACTATAGTTTAGATGACTTTACAGGAGTAATTAACATTTATAACTTTTGTTATGTCTTTTAACGTTAGGTATAATAATGAGGCTATTGGTAACGTATATTAGCTAAATTTTGTTTCTTTTCTATTAAATATTTGACTTAACATGTTCATAAATGTAAATTAACATTTTCATGTAAGGATATATGTATTGATTTAAAGTATGAATAGGTTAACGACCTTGCCCGCATTGTTAGTTACTTTAACTGGTGTTTAAGTAGATGGATTTTGTTAATGTTGCATGTTATATTCGGGTATAAGATGTGATCAGGTTTGTCATTTGTACATTAATTATATCTTAGTTTGGTAATGCTATGTTGGACTTTAATTAGTGTGAAACTATTGTCACGTTATTAGCTTAACTTTCGGCTGTTCTAGTATGTATAATTACACAAGGGTTAAATAGTTAAGTTTTGTTAATATTATCGTGTTAATGTATAAAATTAACATTGTTAATGTTAGAGCCATGCTTGACAAAGTGTGAATAAGTTATACGTTTTTGTATGTTATAGTTTAGTTACTTTTACTGTTAGTTAGGTGTGGAAATTTTGATTAATGTTTAACCATTATAATTTGTTTATTAGATGTGTTAGGAGTTTTGTCGTTCGGGAGTTATAATTCATAGTTTAGATGATGCTAAGTAAGCCTTATTAAAAAATGAAACTTTGTTACGTCAACATATATTATTGATGAATCCTTGTATAAAGAACTGAATTTTATGTTATGTTCATTATCCAAAATGTGTACACGAAATGTGACTTGAATCAGAGCTATGGTTGATAAAGTGAGAGTCCTGGATCTATTAAATGGACAGAGGGTGGCGGATGGTAGTTGGATGGTGGTTTGATTTACTGATTTACTGCTTTAGGGAATGTAAAACAATAGACAATTTTAGTAATACAAAATATGACTTGAAATCAATAGATAATAAGATCAATAGATCACAACTAGACAGGAGGGAGGGATGGTAGGGAGTGTGGTTTGATTTACTGATTACTGCAATATTAGGCAGTATAAGATAAAACGTAAATCACATAAAAAAATTGGAAAGAGTAAAAGATTAATAAGAAATTTTATTTAATTTATTTAATTATTTATTTTTTATTTTTTGCATTGAAAATTTTTTTGAAAAAATTATTTTTCGAAATCTACAGACTCGATAACATCTACAAGGATACCAACATTATTGTATTGTTGGATAGTAACGAATGATGTTAAGTAACTTGGCACCGCAGCGGCTCCAGCACGGAGCCCACTCATCAGATTCCAATACTAAACTCTTTCTAGAATTACACTTCTGAATCCCTCACGCAAATTTCAGGCCTAATACGCTGGCGCACTTTGATTTTTTTAGGGGTGGGGTCCCCTTTGGGAGACCGCTGGGGGTTCGTAACTTCGTCTACATGAGGTTTACCGTACATCATACTAACTCTCCTCCAATTTAACCCAATACGATAAGTTCGGGAGTCGGAGGCAGGCTGGAAATCAAAGTCGGAGTCGGATTCGGATACGAAGAAGCCAACCCCGGCGGAATACAGAGTCGGTTTTTGTTCTTTATAAAAAAAAAGATTCCTTACAGGAATCAGTTGTTTTCGACTAGATTCGAGAGAATTTCCCTTTTCGGGAATCGAATCCTTCGGACGTAATAATAATAAATAATAATAATGTGTGTTGTATGTGTATTTGCTGCACCTCGATAGCGTCGTCGCTCTCTCTCTCTCTCAGTCTATCTCTCTCTTTCATCTCTCTCGATCTCTCTCTCTCAATCTCTCATCAATCACTCTCACTTCTTCTCATTAAAATTGTATCTGCTGGCCCTCATCAAATCTACATTCTCATCTCTCTTCTCTCTTTAACAATCACTTCTCTCTCTTCTAAGCGCTTATCGGAGACACCTGGTAATCGATGATTAGTTCCGTTGCTTATTCAATCTCGGTAATTGGAACAAGAGCATAAACGCTGGGGCGTATTGCGGATACACTCTCGAGGGGTGACCACACACTTTATATAAACTATCCACCACCGACTTTGAAATTTACCCTGTTTCGAGCTAACAATTTATTATAGATTTATATTCAAGTTGAGACAATACTCTAGTCGCTTCATAATCGAAAAAGGCCTGGGTCGATCAAACTGGCCCTATCACTAACTCACGGGAGGTTGCGACACCAGCACCGCACCAGCTACCGCCCCGCACCACCCGTTATCTTATCCACCGCACCACAGCCGCATCGCCTCTTTTTGAGCAATGCGCAACCGCAACCGCACCGCACCGCACAGCACTCAATCGCAACCGCACAAAAATTTGGCACACGCAGCGCACACACCGGCACAGCACGGCACGGCACCGAATATATATAATATATAAATTAATTATTATTATATATTTATTATTATATATATATATTATTATATATATATATATTATATTAGGTTATTGTATATATATATTATTATATACATATAATAATATATATATATAATTTAATATATATAATATATATATATATAAATATATATATAAACTAATATAATATATATATATGATATATATATAGTACTTTATATTTAGATATAATATATATATTGAGTGGCTAAAAGGTAGGGCAGGGTAAGGTAGTGAGGAGTAACGATCAGGAAGCATCCTTATTAAAATAAAATAATTTAATGGTAAACGTTAAATAATTATTACAATTTTATCTGAAAGTTAAAAAAGAAACTGATTATATAATTATAGTTAACTTTTTAAATTGGCTAAGCACACTTATTCTTTAGTTAATGAACTTTTAATTATAAATATAGGTACAATAATTTGGAAATTTTCCTTCCTACTCTGTTCTTAAAAAGTAAAATTTCCAAGCTATGGGCGTACATAGAACTTCATATTTCATATTTAAAGAATATATGGACTAGACCAAAGCGACATAACTTGCTGTCCGAGCGGAAAAAATACGTTAAAATTAGCTGGTACGGTAAATTTCGTTCAGCACAGTAAATATCGCCGAATAAATTTGATAAAAAGAATTTTGGTAATCTCCTTTCTCTTCTCTCTCTATCTCTCTCTCTATTACAATGGAATATATATAGGATACTATTATATATATGTATATATATAATAATATTATATTATAAATTTATTTAATTAGTTATTTAAATTATTATATATTATTATTTTAATAATATATTAAATATAAATATATATATATATATAATAATACAACACGTATAAGTTTTTCTTACGTGTCAAAAGCATGGCAAAAACAGTTTTTAGTTTGAAATCCTTGCATTTTGGTAATTGTGTTGGTTATTAATATTCTTTATTACATTACTTAAGTAATAATTACCTTTATATAATTAAAATAAATATAAATGTTTCAAATGGAGAAAGTGTAGATTTTATATTGAAAATAGCTTTAAAAAGCTTATCTAAGGAAACAGCAACTTAATTTAAAAATCTGGAAGGAATAATTTCTTAATTTCCATACATCCCAAAGGCAATAATGTTCGTATATATATATTATATATATATATATATATATATATATATATATAATATATATATACTATATAATAATATATATATATATAAATATATATATATGATATATATATATAGTATATATATATATATATATATATATACTATTATATATAATATATATATATATATATATATAATATAATATATATTTATAGTATATATATTATATAACTGTACTATATACCAATTATATATATACAGAGTACACCACTGATATATTATATATAATATATATATATAATATAATATATATATATATATATTTATATAGTATATATATATATATTATATATATTATAGTATATATATTATATATATATATATATATATATATATATATTATCATATATATATATATATATAGATTATATGTAGTTTCAATCCCGTGACCAGAGATCAAACAGTTTAGAATATATTATATGGAGTCCAGAGTACATTCCCAGAGCAATTACAGTACAAACTACCTTTATAAAAGAAAATAAAAAATGGTGAAAAAAATGGCATGCCACGCGATAAGTAATCGGAGAAGCCTTTAGGGAGAGCTTCACAAAAATAACGCCCTTATCCACCCTACTCTCATCACCATTAAAGGCATTGAAGCCTCTCCGGTAATGAGTTGGTGCCGTCACGGAAGTGCCGGCCGCTGTTTTAGAGGTTACGGTCTCCTTTTATTCATAAATTATTTGTAAGCCTTCTCGTATTTAAATTCTAATTTTATTTTGTTGAAGCATACACCTCTCCTCTCTATACCATCATTTCTTATCTTGACCGAAAACCTCAGTTGATTGAGAAGACCCGGCAGAAACCCTACTCTGTTACCTCCTACTTTATCTCTTTCAAGTTTTTCAGCCTGAAGGCAGTTGTGATAATGTTTGCTATGATGTTGTTTGTTCCCGTGTCTTTGATTTGGAATTTTCCGAATATTCTATCTAATCTCTCAAGCTAACCTGTCAATCTACCACTAATTTCATCTGTTCTGTATATCTGTCTCCTAACTCAACTGGCTATCCTAAATTCTTCGAAATTACATTTTTATTTTTTCATGGAATAATTTCTGCTTAAAGAGGAGGTCTCCCTCGAAGTGAGCAGATTGCATTGCCGAAATTTTTTTTCTGTCATGGAAGAGTACATTACATGTCAAATCTTACTTTGTTTTTTTGTTCTTTCCGACCTTTAGTTATTTTCTTACGGTACAACTGCTGTTTTACCTTCTGATAAAGCTGATTCTACTCTCAAATCTTGCCTTTAATTCCACTTTGAACGATTTTGGAGCATTCCTTCTTCCAGCTCATTTATGTCAAACAGTGTAATTTTTCTAAAGATATTGTTGATTATCTGAGCTAATAATAAAAAAGAGTATGGTTCTGATAGTATTTCTTACTCTTCTGTGATTTTCACAATTCGTGATTCCAAGTTTCCATCATTCATTGGTAAATTACTTTAACTCTGTCTATCATTTAAAAATTTTTTTTTACAGGTAATCACCACTTACGGGTAGAGCCATTTTCAAGAAAAGGGCAGAACTGTAAAATGAAAGATAAAGGAAAACCCACTCAATCCCAAGCCTAACGTAAATCTTTTAGGTGAGAGCAAGCACTAGCCTTAAAGAGAGGGAGATTAAATACAGCTGGAAAAACAGATGATGGTAGGGAGTTCCACATAAGAAAAGTATAAGATAGAAGGATACACCACAACGAGCAAGCCTGAAGTTCCCAATATTTTCACAATATCCATGAGAAAGCAGGGCACCCCTTGTGTTACGAGGGCGACGCAATGGTGGTGGAATGCGAGAGGTCAACTCTCTTAAGCACCTGCCGTTGTAGTCCCTATAGTAAAGAGATAGTGCGCCAGCGTCGCGTCACAGAGATAGAGGGTTAAGGGAGTTTAAAAGTAGGAGATAGTTTATTATATTTTTTAGACTTAGACTCAACCCTATCCAATAGTAAAAAATTCCCACAACCTAAACAGTTCTCCCAGCTTTTTTAAGGCCACCATAAAAACCATTGTGATGTGAGGTTTCCAAGATAATTTATTGTCTATGTTCAGACCAAGAATGTTTATATTGTCCACAGGTGAGACGGGTGAGCAGTCGAAGAACATGAAAAAGTTAGTAGGTGTTGTTGAGAGGGAGATGGGAAGAAGTTGAATTTTAAAGAGCTTAATTTCACAATATTGAGGCTACCCCAATGGGGAATGAAATCCAGATTGGTAAGAATAGAATCGGAAAGCTGAGTCGAGTGGCAAAATAGATGGGAAAGTGGAAATAGATTTGAAATGAGTGGGAGACTGGAGAGTTGAGTAATCAGCATAAGAATGAACAAAGTTAAAAGTGCAGCTGAGAAGATCGTTGATAAAAAGAAAGAATAAAGTTGTAGAAAGAATAGAATCTTCCAGAGCACCACAGTTAGCAGGGTAGGAGGATGAAATCGCTCCATCAACAAGTGCCGACATGGGGCGATCTAAAAGAAAACTAGGCATGAGTATGCAAATAGAAGGAAGAACCCCAAAGAAAGAGAGTTTAGAAAGTAGTGACGCGTGTAATACCGGGTCAAAAGTCTTCGATATCTCAATAGCCATTACACAAGGCAAACCATGGTATCTCAGAGAGAAAGATCATAGATCAATGAGATAGGAAAGTATGTCACCATTTGACATAAATCGTTGGAAGCCACACTGGTGATCTGAAAGAAGAGAATGAGATTCCAGATTATCCAGGAATTGAGAGTTGAGGAGGGTTTTAAAGATTTTAGACATAATCAAGTAAGAGATATAGGGTAATTGTTAAAAGGATCAGAGCGGCTGCCTTCTTCGGAATCAGTTGAACATAGACGCGCTTCCAGCATTGAGGGAAAGTATTAGTATTAAGGCATAAAGAGTAGAGTTTAACGAGGACAGGTGCCTGCTCAGAAGTAAACTCCTTCAAAACACGGAAAGGAATGCCGTCCGGAGTATAAAGGAGGGCGACTTCGGCAGGAAAAATGTTACAACCCGAAGTTGAACATGCAAAATTTGCAACATTTTGCAGCATCAGCCAAGATGCTTGATGCGCCAAAATAGAGGCTTCAAAGGTTGGGGAGACCGTTTTTGAGGTCTGGAAGACCGTTTTCGGAGGTTTCGAATCTGAACTCTGGGGCTTAGCCCCTAAAAAGTGGATTTTGGGTTTCTTGAAAGTTTAAATTAATATCATTCTATAAAACAGTATTTATAGATGTCTTCTATCCCATAAACGATTAAATTATCTTTCTACGACCTCTGTTTGGCTTAATGCATTGAAAAACATATTCAATATAAGTTATTATATATTCATTAGTTTTAATATAGCTTTATTACCTTGTAGTAGAGGAGGAATCCCAAGAATCACCAAACATCGTTCAGTATTTGGATGACGTCATACAGTGACCAATCGCAGCTTTGCATTTATTTCCCCTTCAATTTAAAGGAGTTAGAGACATCGTATCCCCACCAAACATGGTACTCCTCCTTCTGATGACATAACCTCTTGGGAGCCGAGGTTTCAAGTCCCTGCAAGTACCGGAGGGAGATGTTGGGCCACTAAAGTAGGATTTTGGCTATGACCAGAAGGGAAAAAAGCTAAAAAAATAACATACCGACAGGAGTCGGAGAAGGAGTTGGAGCATGAGTCGACTCGTAAGCCGGAGCAGGAGTCAAATCTGGAAACAAACATATAATATGACATATGAGGTGTCTTCCTATATGTTTGCAAACCCATAGAACCCAATTTTGAGAGTTTCATACCCCTATATGATGTTTGAGCCCCCCGAGAGGGGGTCCCAGAAGAAAAAAGGACAAACGCACGGAGTACTTAACAGAGGAAGCTGCAAAAAGGATGACGAAGGATTTTTCAATTTCAGCTATTAATAAATAATTATATTCGTGATCATTATATAAACTATATGTTTCACAATATATAATCTCTATAAACTTATTTATTATAGCGTCTCTTTACCTATAGTTCTCTAACTATCTTTCTTTCTACCTATCTTTCTTAATAGATGTCTAACTTAGCCTAAGGCAGAGCAAGAGCTTAACAAAGCTTCAAGACATCGCAAATCAACCTAACAGACATAGCTTGTTAATTATAACGACTCTTTACTTATTCCTCTATCTATCTTTTTTCTACCTGTCTTTCTTAATACCTTGTCTAACTTGGTGTACTTAATCCTAACCTACCTAACATACTTGAATATAGCACACTAGGTTGTTAATTACGAACAACTCTTCTCTCTCTCTCTCTCTCTCTCTCTCTCCTCTCTCTTCTATATATAATATTTGTATATATTATATATAATATATAATATATTATATATATAAATTAAAAATAATATAAATAATAAATATATATATAATATATATTATACTAATAGTATATATATATAATATAATATAAGTATATATATTCTCTCTCTCTCTCTCCTCTCTCTATAATATAGAATATATATATATATATATAGTATAGATATATATATAATATATGTATATATTATATAGGAGTCATATATATATATGATAAAATATTATTATAAAATAATATAATATATATATTAATATTAAATATATATATATATATATAATAATATTAATATAATATATATAATATTAATATATATATAAATATATATTATATATATATTTAATATATATATATATATATATGATAAATATATATATATATTAATTAATACTATATATATATATAATATAATATATAATATATACATATATATAATATATATATATATATAACCTATATATATATTTATACTATATATAATATATATATAATATATATATATATATATATATATATATATATATCTTTCATTCTACCTATCTTTCTCTTCTCTAACACAACTTAACATAACTTAATCTAACCAAACCTCATACATCTGTTTCCCGTTTTCTAAACGTTGAAGGTAAACATTTATATTTTATTATATATATAATTTTTTTTTTTTCAACGTTAACTATTAATTTTTTTTTGTAGCTGAAATGTTTTATTTGTGGTACGTTTTTACGGCTTTACTGATATTTTAATATCATTTTGCATAAAAATAACAAGAATAAATTCTTCGTGATAAAATATCATAGTAAAATGGAAAAGTTTATTAAAAATAATAATTATAACGACTCTACTAATTCCTCTCTCTCTCTCTCTCTCTCTCTCTCTCTCTCTCTCTCTCTCTCTCTCTCTCTCTCTCTCTCTCTCTCTCTCTCTCGTCTCATCTCCTCTCTCTCTCTCTCTCTCTCTCCCCACATCTTAACTAATTTAACCTTACAAAACAAAAAGCATTATTTGATGACATGACATTGTAAGTTGTTCACACATGGATGAGGATGAAACTTACAAAAGTCATTATATTATTACGAGAAGAATTTGAATGAACACATTATTGCGGATGCTTACTTGAAAAAACTCGAATCTTGGGCTGACATTAAAAGTGAAGAATGACTAGTTTTAAGCAAATTTTTTTTTTTCTCATAATACATATTACTATTCAATTATATTTTTGGGAGGTATATATGTGTCCTACCAGATTTTGGTTAGAGACAAGGGAATAATAAAATGGTATCACCTTTTCAAGTTCAATTACTAGAATTACTAAATTAATATTTCACACGTAATTCAAAGATTCAAAAATAATGTCAGTATAACGGAATGTGTTATTTAAATGTTATACATGAGGCCAGCTTTAATGTGCCAGCACTTTTATATACGCCTTTCTTCTGTATCGGAGGGCTCAGACTCCCTCTCTCCCCAAGATTCCTCTAACCTGGGACTACCTTCTGGGCATCACCATCGTGATTGGCCCTTAGAATATTTGAAAGCTCTCATATAAAAGCAAGACCGTTAGAGGCCTCTTACATAATGGTGTGGTGTTTACATGAATATTCAGCAGGTGTACACAATCATAATGAAGATCGGGGATTCCGATCTTCAAATATATATATAATAATAATATATATTAATTTATATATATATATATATATATATGATAATATATATATAATATATATATATATAGATACGATATATATATTAATATTAATATATATATATAAATATATATATATAATTCTCGAATCCCCTAACTTCGATTTTCTATGCCTTAAAATCTTTCTTCCTTCACTACAATAATCTTGTTTTTATGCTTCTCTACTGTTCTCCTAACAGAACAACACATTAGCACCCGAACTAGCCCTTGATGACGTGCGTTATATCTCTCATCCGAATACTGAATCCTCTATTTTAGGATTTCAATGTACACAAACTGAATGGTTGGGTCCCTAGTACTGATTAGGTGGGAGGAGGCCGAATCATTCAGCATTCTTCAACGATCTGGAGCAACTAATATAAAGAACCTACAACTCCGGATCGTCCCAACCAATCTTGAACACACATTGACTATGTTTCACTAGTCCTTCTCTCTTTAAAAACACCACTTTCGCATCCTATCTAAACTGAGCCACAACCTATATCTCCTTAATTTTAATACTTTTCTCTCCAACACTCCATCCTGCCCTATGCGTTTTTTCTGCACTTTGATCGGGCCGATTGGGGCATTGCGTTGCTTCACGCTAACTATAATTGAATGGACTTGCTTGTCTCCTGGTTGACGCTTCGACTTCTCCGATAAGCGTGGAGCTTAATCTATGGCATGGCAGGTTCATCCTTCTTCACTAAACTTCCCCTCATAATCCTGTCGATCGTGCTTTTCTCTGGCCATATCAGGCTAGAGACAGTGCGATTCGGGAGTGGAAAATTCTCGTTTTCCTATCACTATTGCTAATTTCATCTGCTAGAAATCGTTGCAGGGATACTCTCGACGAGCAAAGCGCTTTCATCAAACGAAAGTGGCTAACCTCCTTGGTTCTCCTGACAAATCTTTCTGGCCTCTTCCAAAAACATCTCTAACAACTTCTGTAAATCTTCTTTCCTCCTCTTATTCGCTCTGTGGTTTGTTGCTAAATTCTCCAACTGAAAGCCAATCATCTTCGGCCTCCTATTTTAACTCTAACTCAACCGACATTCTGCATTCTCATCCTCCTCCTTCTCCTCGTCAGGTTCCTATGCTTTTGCCTTGATACATTCGATCCGGGTTGCATGGGCTCCTAAATCTGTGAACGTCAGGAAGGCGGTGGCGCCGATGACATTCCCTCCCAGTTTTGAGGGGATTGCTCCTTTCTATCCCCGCCCCTCGTTCAACTATATCTTCTCTGCCCCATACTAGCACCTCCCTCAGTGTTGGAAGCACGCAATGTCCAACCTATTCAAAAAAGAAGCCGTTCTGATCCCTTCTAACTATCGCCCTATAAGCTCTTACTTTCTTTCATCTCAATATTACTTTCAAACCTTCTCAACTTTCACTTCTTAGATCATCTGGAATCTATTCACTTCTTTTCCGATCCCAGTACGGCTTTCGGCGGGTTCTTCTGGCATATACTTTCCTATCTTACTGATTTATGGTTCTCCCGCCCTTAGGACTACGGGGAGACTTCGCGGGCGCCGTTGACATATCCAAGAGGCATTTGACCGTATGGCACGCGTCACTTGCTCTCCAAGCTCTTTGCTTACTGGTGTCTAGTTTTCTTTCAAATCGCTCAATTCGGCGTGTTTATGGGGCGACTTCTTTTCCTTTATCGTCAATAGTGTGTTCCTCAGGTTCTTCTTATCTCCTACTTATTCCACTTTTCATTAATAGTCTTCTCACCTGCACATCTAACTCTATCACTCAAATGCCGATGACTCGACCTTCATTCTTCAACTCATTTCAATTCTCTCCTTCTTTAATTCTAGAATTGCCATCCCGTCTTAATCTTCCGATTGATTCTCGCTGATCGATAGAATTTCCGGGTGGGGGTCGTCTGAACCTTGGTGAAATTCAATTCTTAAAAAAACTCAACTTCTACCAAAATCTCCCTCTCTAAACACCTCCAACCTTCTATCTCTTTTGACGGTCTCTCGTCTCTCCTTCACAATATAAACATCCTTGCCTAACATAAACAAAAAAATGTCTTGCAAAACCTCACATCACAACGTTGCTAAGGCGGCCTCAAAGAAACTGGAGTTCTGTTTAGACTGCAAGACTTTTTTTCCTCTTCACAGGTACTCCAGTATACAAGGCCTTCATCCGCCCGGTATAGTACTGCCTCAATCTTTTTGGATTCTTTAAGACATATATTACTTATATATATATATATACTTATACCTACCTAAATCATAACAATATCACATAACAGAACAACTATACTACTATCATATACCTCTAATAATAATATACAACTATCACACTAAATACTATACTATACATATACAACTAAATAGTAAACAACTACTATACACCACTCACAAATATCAGCACACACCCAACCCATATATAACACAAACACTCACCACGATCATATACTATTAATTATAACTACTATATAACCTATATAGTACTATATATTATACTATATTATACTACTATTTATTGGCAATATCCACAATATATACTAAGACACCTCAACTCACCTATCACCACATAAACCTATATAACTACCCTACATACACCCCAGCTAACCACCATATATAAAGAATATACAGCTATATATTACTAATACATACTAATATAACATAAATACCCCTAACAAATCTATACTATACACTACAACGCTACCGAATATATAACTAATAACACCACTCACTAAAACACTCAACTACATATACACAAACATATAAGTATATACTATAACATCCCCAGCCAACCCCCAAAAGCCAACCCCCCACCCCACACTACCTATCACCCAACCGCAATACCCGCACAACAACCACCTAACAAACCACATATAACAACCCAACCACCAACTAACTATAAGAAATAAGAATAACGTACACATTAACTCACAGTATAGCTCAACTCTATATATACTATTTATTATAAAACCTCACATAACATAACATAAAATAAAAATAATACAAATAATACTACTATATCACACCCCCCATACAACTCTAACATCACATCAACACTCAGTACCAACCACCCCCAACTAACACTAAACCAAACACACACCTACCATCACCTATAATCCCCCTAACCAACACACACAACCCGCACAAGACACGCAACTAATAAACAACATACTAAACTACTCATCATATCACTTAAATATCAGCCCAACCCCCTCACTACCTTACAACCTAACACCCTGGACCATGATACATATATACACATTAACTAATCACAGGTATACTAAAATTTAAATTACACACTCAACTCACGAAACCTACCTCACAACAAAACCAAAACCCCTACACCACCTCAAGAACAAAACAACATAGAGAACATACACTAATCAAGCCAATTTCAACAAAACATACACACCCAAATCATAGTATACGACAAACTACATCACAAACCCCACCACAACATCCTACTAACACTAACAAATACATCACCCCCACACACTAATAATACAAATACAATACAACAAACCAACTCAATACATCCAACCCAACTACAATACATCACATAACCCTAAAAATAACCCTCAAATACACACAATAATATAACATACTATACACTACCTCTCATCATTTCCTTATATGCAGAATTTATTTATTTAGGTTACAAATTCTAAATGAAAGTTAGGAAGTTAGTATAAAATAATAAAGGATGTCCAACCATATCAATGAACTGAAAAGTTTATTATAAATTTATAATTATACAATATAAGTATTAGAATGCAACCAAAAAATCCAAGAGTAACAATTCTACCTATCATTCAGCTTCATTTACAATAACTCAAAATATATTGACAATAATCATACTACACAAACTAACCAGTACCACGAATAAGCATTAATCAGACTGTCCAAATAGACAACAAATCCACTTTTACCACTGAGCAAAACATAATAAGTCCAGTAATAACTCCAACTAGCCATCATACTCCAGTCCCTAGAATTAGTAGAATTCTAATAGCAGTAACATCAAAATATTTATTCGTGCATTAAGTCCCCTTATATTTGAACACATTATCAATTCCAAAAACAACAACCACTAAATCAATAAACTAGAAACCCTCAATACACAACTCTAAACAACTCTCGACCCTTTACATCATGTTATCCAAGAAATTACGTTTTCCTACCCACACATATACATCATAAGACCCAACCTCTTCTACAATAAAAAACCACGAATAATATTTATAGACAATACTTCTTTCTACACAACCTTACAATCTATTAACACCAACCCACTATAAAAAAATATAATCTTTTCAGCAAAACGCTGTAATTCTAATCTTTCAACAACTACCACTCCCGAACACAACACCAGATAAAACAACTCACACAACTCCCCAACGCAACCACAACCCGTATACCCGCAATATTACAACACGAAACAAGTGACACACCCAGCGAACAAGCCAAAATATCAACGCACCACAATGCCTAACCCAGCCCGATCATTCCAAATCTTTAATCTTGTTCATACGGGTTTATTATCTTCTCATAAAAGAAGACCACAGTTTTTTTTTTCATTTTTTTAATCAACGTCTCAAAATTTTTTTTTTTCTTTTTTGCATTTTTCAGTTTTTTTTTTATTTTTGTACAAATTTGCAATAAAAATATGAGCTTTAATAAGATTTTTAGATAAATCGGAAATGTTTAATGAAATTTCATTATTTATTTTTCGTTTTATTATTCTCTTTTATTTTTTTGTTAGCGGAAAAAATTATAGCGTTAAAATTCAGTATATGCCTGAGTGAATATTTATGTTCTTAACCTCCAACACATACAGAAAAATAAAACAAACAATCGCACACACATACACATAAACACAAACACATACCACTTATATATTATATAATATATAATATATATACTATATATATATATATATATATATATATATATATATATATTTAATATATATATATATATATATAAATATATATATATATAATATATAAACATATATATATATATATTATATATATATATATAATATATATAAATATATATACATAATAATATATATATATACATATATGATTATAATATATATATATTACTTATATATATATATATATACTTACTATATACTATATTATTATATATAGACTACCATAGTATTCATACCCTGATAGCTTATAGAGTAATATATTCGTAGTAGTCATAGTCTAATATAAAATATATGACAAAAATATATAGATATAATGATACACTATTTCTCATATATTCTATATCTATAGTATCTTAACTTATAGACCCATATATAACTAAACTATTTATATGAAACATAAAGTGATATACGCGATATATAGTAGTGATTACTTTATATCTACTTTCTATAGTACACGTTATAGCGGCTAAATATATTCGTAGTAGAACTTTCTCAACTATTTACTAGTACGTCACCACTACTTTAGTATTATCCCCTATGGTAGCAACAAGTTAGTCATTAGTCGTACACATATGAGTTTATATGTGTATTATATTAATTAACACTATCAGTACTAATATTATTTGATGGTATCACAAGACAGTGCCTTACTCTAGACTTTAATCAACTGCTCACTCTGCTCTTGATCTGTGTGGTAATCATCTTCTAGCCATAACACATCTGTAATCCGACTCAACTTTTGATTATCTTCCCAACTATTCTACAATTCTCTCTTGCATAGATGCGCACCTACGGTACCTTTTTTGCTACATTTCCTTCATTGATTCCTCTTATTTTAATATTAGATTCATCATAGTAGACTAGAATTATCTTGTTGATTTAACACCCCCTCCTGAATAAGTACATTAGCTCGGATTGCTATGTAGCCATTTATACATACCCGTAAAAAAAATAATATATGATAATATATATATTTTATACATATTACGTTTCATTCATATCATTGCAATTTATCTGCAGCGTACGTTTTAATCTGGGTTTGCTGTTCTTTTTAAGTTAAATATTTTATATTCTATATGCTGAAAAAAATTTACAAATTAATGTTTTTTTTACTTTCGGATTAAAGACTATGTTTTTATTAAATTAAGAAACATTAAAAAGATCTAAATATTATAATTATATATAATATAATAATTATATAATATATAATATTAATATATATATATACTTATTATTAAAATATAACATAGCATCTATCAAGCATAGCCTTTGTACATGTTTGATCGATTTAAAAATACTATATAGAATAAAAATATATATATAAAAATACAAAAATTTTAAATCTTTATTCCTTACTAAAGATACCAAATATTACAAGTAGAACATCTTACCAAATCCATTATTATATATAGTATATAACATTTGCATTCTTTTGTAGGTAGGTGAGTATGGCATCTACATATGTTTGTTTCTGTAATACATATGGCATAAATATATATGATTCTATGGTGCTGTGCTGGGCTGGGTGCTGCTTGCTCTAGCTTACTGCCTAAAAA
>JABUQX010051410.1:10000-30000 GCA_015478945.1 Trachelipus rathkii | reverse complement strand
ATCAACCCACCAAACCTATCCTTCTGACCAGTTGTGATCTATTGATCTATTGATCTATTGATCTATTGATTAAGGTCAAATTTTTTACTAAAATTGTCATGTTTTACATACCCTAAAGCAGTAAATCACTAAATCAAGCCAACCAACCTACCCTCCTGTCCATTTGTGATCTATTGATCTATTGATCTATTGATCTATTGATCTATTGATCTATTGATTAAGGTCAAATTTTTTACTAAAATTGTCATGTTTTACATACCCTAAAGCAGTAAATCAGTAAATCAAACCAACCTACCCTCCTGACCATCATGGATCTATTGATCTATTGGTCTATTGATCTATGGTCTATTGATCTATTGATTAAGTTATAAATTACACTACTAAATTTAACAATGTTTTACATACCCTAAATCAGTAAATCAGTAAATCAAACCACCATCCACCTACCCTCCTGTCCAATCATGATCTATTGATCTATTGATCTATTGATCTATTGATCTATTGATTAAGGTCAAATTTTTACTAAAATTGTCATGTTTTACATACCCTAAATCAGTAAATCAGTAAATCAAACCACTATCCACCTACCCTCCTGACCAGTTGTGATCTATTGATCTATTGATCTATTGATCTATTGATTAAGGTCAAATTTTTACTAAAATTGTTATGTTTTACATACCCTAAAGCAGTAAATCAGTAAATCAATAAATCAACAAGCATCAAATCACTAAATCAAACCACTATCCAACCTCCCTCCTGACCATCTGTGATCTATTGATCTATTGATTAAGGT
Organism: Trachelipus rathkii; assembly: GCA_015478945.1. Lineage (NCBI taxonomy): Eukaryota > Metazoa > Arthropoda > Malacostraca > Isopoda > Trachelipodidae > Trachelipus > Trachelipus rathkii. The sequence continues at coordinate 29,207 of JABUQX010051410.1, read as the reverse complement.
CAAATTTTTACTAAAATTGTCATGTTTTACATACCCTAAATCAGTAAATCAGTAAATCAAACCGCCATCCAACCTCCCTCCTGACCATCTGTGATCTATTGATCTATTGATCTATTGATCTATTGATCTATTGATCTATTGATCTATTGATTAAGGTCAAATTTTTTACTAAAATTGTCATGTACATAACATAAAATCAAGTTCTTTATACAAAGATCAGACAATATATGCTGACGTAACAAAGTTTTCACATTAATAAAACTTACTTAGCATCATCTGAACTATGAATATAACCCACAACGGGAAACTTAGCCCATCTTAGACAAGAATAAATGGTTAACGTTAACAAAGTTCTACACTTAACATCCGTAAAGTAACTAACAAGATGGACAAAGCGCAACTTATTCATACTTTGTCAACCATATCTCCAACATGACAATGTTAATTTTACATTAACATAGTAATATTTAACAAAAAATTTACCATAACCTTACCTAATCATCATAATACCTAATGGGTAAGGGCCGACAAAGTAAAGTTTTACTAAACGATGAGCATAACGTACTTAGCACCCAACAACCAGACGAATAAACAGTTGTCATTAACAACTTAGCCAATAATTCGAACATAAGAGGGAACTAAAACAAGTTTTCATTTTTATAACATATAATTTTCATTGAAAAGAGTGTTATATAAAGAACTATAAAACATATAAATACATATAAGTTTATTTTAAATATATTAATTCATCTGATCAGCGAACATAGGATTCAAGTTGGGTACGTTCTATATATCTCTCTAAAGATTCAACACCCTTTGAAAGAATGTAAGTATAAATGTCTTCAGCAACACTAAACCATTTTTCGGCATATATCGATTCAACAGCACTCATTCTCTCATACAAGAGAGAAGTAAACTCATCCAAGCTGATAGTTATTAAAGCATTCCTGTATACTGCATTATACGGGAAACCACATGTTTCGGTGTAAATATCATAGATTACACCATGTGCTATATGTATTATGTCCTCAAGTATGTCAACATCGTTAAGATGTGATGTTAATTCGTTTTTTATTTTAAGCAATGATGTTCAGGTGTTCGAACTGTGAAACCTATACATGTGCGATAGAAGGTCACACAATCGACGGGTTTCCAATATTGGCGTACCTCAAGGGTTTTAATATTGTCACACGACGAGAACACCACGTCTATTCTATTAGAACCACTTATGTTGTCTTCCCTGTTAGATATTTCACTAAACGCTGATCTTTCGGATAACAAACACTTATCCTCTACCCATGCAGCAGCGATGTCGATAATCTTGATGAACCCATCAGCACAAACGAATAAAGGTCTATTATTTGAACCTCTGGCAGGAATACAAGCAACGTAACGACTACCATTTGGTTTACGCTTAAATATAAATGACACATCATTGGGAATAACGAAGCTCCTCGTGAAGATATCAGCAACAGATGTAGAGATGCGAGGAGATGTCATCGTGCCAGTACAGTGAAAAAATGGACTACTGAAGGAAATCGTATGCGTAAACAACCCTTACAGGTAATGAGATTCTTTCTTTCAGCCAATCAGAAGAACGTAAACAAGAATACAATGCACGAACGAACCACATCAGTTCAAAAAGGTATATATTCTCATTTAGACAAAAACAACAACAATAACAATAAACAGGTTCACTATGGTAATATATGTATACAAAGGAGATCTATACAGTCAAATTGACATGAAATGAGCTTATCCAAAACAAAAAACAAAACAAAAACAATAATAATAATAATAATCAATGTTCATCACATACATATAGTTTTTACATAGGCTTAAGATCTAAAAACGCTAAATCTTTACATTGAAAACCAATCATTTTCGTCGTTATATCTAATATATTTTTTCACTTCATCGATACCATCATTGAGTACATATGTTAAAAGTTCACGTTCAGACACTAAAATATGTTTACTCGATAGATCCTTGTGGTAAGCACTTTCATTCCATTGTTTTCTAAATAGATAGATGAGTTTCTGTACCTCTATAGAATTTAAGAAGCGTTCAATGATAGTCTCAGAATCATCAACCAGCGTTTTCTTGAATGAGCAATATTCCTGATACAACATGTAATGTGCAACAGTTACATAATTAGACAGCATTTCCGATTTCTTAGTTTGCGTTATTACCATCCTACAAACCTCCGACAGATATTTTATCGGTTTTAATCCAGAAATATAGATTCTACGAGCCGTAGGTTTAAATACGCCTGTGTCATTACACATCTTCCATACTCGAACCTCCAATCGGTGTTGTGAAATTATACCCTTAGAAAAAGAGATAGTAAGATGACTAACTTTATGACATCCTCTTCTAGCAATAATCGTTTCCGGTGATTCTACTAAAACGTTGGTAGAGTCAGAGTACTCCTTAACCCATTCTGCAGCATGACGACATATACAGAGTAGTTCATCTGTACTCATAAAAATACGTTTGTTACTGCGGTATACAGATTGATTAATACATGTGAAAAAATCAGAACCATCTGGGTTTCTTTTATATAAGATTGAAACCCCACACCCTGGGATCTTGATTACCCTTTGTATAATCTTTTGTATAGGGGTATATCTGTTAAGACGCTGCATATTGTTCACTTAATGAAAATAGAACACTTTTTAAACGGAGCACAACCTCCTAATGCTTTCAAGTCCCCAACGATTATGACGTTAAAACAAGCATCATGAGAAAAGATATTATAAAATTAAGGATACAAACACAAGCCTAACAGGAAGGCTAAACCTGTTTTACATTCACTTTTAGGCCTTACGCTCCGTTCGTTTTATGTTTGTATTTCATGTTTCATTCAATGCTATCTTCATCATTGGACGACTAATAACTACTTAATTGGATACAGAACATAGCATATCTAACACGAATAAACAGTTTTCATTAACAAGGGTTCGTTGCTCGTCTGCGGTAAATAGCAACACCATTCTTAACTCAACCTACCTGATCCTTTTTTTTGAACATTACATTACCTTTAAGTCAGAACTTACCTGCAGCCTTATGTGGGGATGCGCATCAACCATAAACCCTCCGAAGTTAATATAAACACGTCTCATTTCTTTATAGTACTTAACCGAACAATTTTATCTACAAACATAGCATAAAAGTAGTTCTTTGGATAAAATATCGGTAAACATATTAGTTATGATTTTGACATTGATCTAGTAAATCAATGAAATCAAACCACCATCTAAGTTCTACATTCATCCACCTGTGATCTATTGAACTATTGATTCAAGTCATTTCGAGTATCATTTGGACAAACATAACATAAAATAAGTTTGAGTTCTTTATATACTAACCTACGAATATATGCTTAACCAACAAAGTTTTAGTAACAGTAAAGCTAACAAATCATAATCGCGACTAGGAATATAGTGTGCAGACCTAACATACCTCGCGTATGAATAATCAACTAACATCCTGAAAAATTCCCTACTGATCCAAGGTAAAGTAGCTAAGCAGGTCTTTGTATAGTGTGTTTATTTTAGATTTAAAACTAGTGATTTGGCAGCGCGTACATACAGATTCGATTTGGGCTGCAATATAACGCTATAAGCGCTGCTTAGGTAGAGGAGGGCATGAAGACCCATCTCGGGGTGCGCGGGAGGTGTGGCGATGGGGCGCGGCCTTTGGAACAATGCATATGTGACGCTTGCCGCACTAAGTACTTGGAGTGGTGTCTCTTTGGCTGGTGATCGAGTGAAATTTCCCTTTTCAGGATGTTCGGGCGCATTCTGCTCTTCACCGTGCTCGCCGCAGAACATTGCTTTACTAAAACCTGTTGATTGCGCTCATGGGATTGTAAAACTATTTTATCACTCATGCTGATCATAACAGTTCAGCGCTAGAATCACAAACGGTGCGTGTTACTGTTTTCGCATCAATAATCATATCACTATGCAACTCAAAACATACCTGCTGCTGTCGATTCGGTCTCAGATATGCCAGGTATCTTCATGCCAAATCAGCACTAAATAACGTAATTACAGGCAACAGGCGAACAACCTTTCTGTTCGTTTATACATCTTTTCTCATGATCATAATGTTAGGTAAGCCTTAAGGTTGGCTAACTCACAAGTATTAGCCACCTATACAACACAAATCTTTCTCAATAACATCCCTTTTCAATATTCGCAACAAATGCGAAACATTAATGCTAAATCTGGTGCTAGCGATGCAGTCTCATATGGCTTTGGGGTATCGTACCGTTTAAAACCAATACGCCAGGAATAATACTGTTGTGCATGCATGTTGTATCAAGTCTGCTGCCTGAAAACGCTCGTTGTCAATTCTGAACGTTTTCAGAGTGCAGCTCATCTTACAGAAAACAAATGGTCGAGAGAGATGGCACCGCAGTTCACTCAGTAAGCCTGGGCGAACTGTATCGTGGTGAAAAACCGATGCGACGAACGGTTTGAGACCCAGCGTTTTGCGCTTATGTATGTGTCGCTGTTGATAGTATTGTTGTTGATTTGCTCTGGCGAGAATCGCGAACTGTATGATTTCGTTCGACCGATATACCGTTGTGCTGATCCAGCTAAAGCATCTGGTATGAAATTGTTACCTTATTTGCCGGTAATTCATGCTCGCTGACATTCCCATTATATTACGACATTTCTTCACGCCAAAGGTGAAATATAGACTTTATGATTTGTGCTGACAGGACAATGAAGAACCTATCGACATCACTGCATGTTGAAGAGCAGCGGCTGGCACAGGAAGGGAACTAACGCAAAATGTAGACGTGATGTTCTCGTCGTGTTACTGACAACAATACCATCGCAAACCCGTCGATTGTATATCGTATATTTTCACCGTTCGACCACTAATCATGGCATTATAAGTAAAAACGATGTATCGTCGTGATCGTTGGTACTGCTGGATATATCTCATTTGCATGGTGTGTCTGTTCTTACCTGGAATCTTATCGTATCATTTGATGAAATATCTCATGAGAGATAATTCTTTCTTAAATCAATCATGAAAATAGTTCAGTGTTACTGGTAATATACATTCTGGTCGAATCTAGAAAGCTGTATATCAAATCAGGCTGGTGTATTTAAAACTCCTTTCAACATTTGTATGTTTCATATCGCTGCTAACTTCAAGCAAGTATCATTATAAAAAATGATATTATCGTTAAATTGACGACTGGTTGTTAATGACGCTGGCTATTCGTCTGTTATTGAGTACTATTCTGTATATCATTTCAGATTTACCGGAAACCAAGCACCGCTGTGACACTACTGTGGTGATATGATGATGGTGTAAGAACGCATTAAAGGCTTGTATCATATATATTATCGCGTCGCTATTAATATGTTGAGATATGACGATAAAACGATAAGTTGCGCTTTATCCCGGATGTTGGCGTTAACATTCTTCCATCTGGAAGCGGGCTAAGATCCGTTTTGTTTCATTCTTGGAGGAACTTAAAGCGGGTTCAACCACACAAAAAGCCAATGAGGTTCGAACCATGTTCACAGAGCTTTTCTTATAAAACTGGTTCTCATTGTAACATCCGTGATGCTCAGACCTTGTCAATAGATCAATGGGTAATCAAGACGGCGTCAATAGATAGACGGATTGTTACGATTTGAAACATGTGGCTAGCGAACAGTGACATGGTGGCGATCCAATAGATCGGTAACTAGATCAATATGGGTACGAATGGTCGGGATGGTGTGTAAACATGGCTGGTACAATAGTGATGCTGAATGTGAATCGTAGATCTGGCTGAAGGAAGCAGGTGGTGTTACTGATTGATTTAGGCTGTAAAAACATGTTTGGCTCCCGACGCGCCTCAACTGGATAAATAGATCAATGAATCAATAGATCAATAGTTGAATGATGATTGATTTGAACATGTAAACATTACAATTTAGTAAATCAATGGATCAGTCTGTGGGTCGATGGTCAATGGGTGGGAAGGCAGGTGGATGATTGGTTTGTTACTGATTTGCTGTACCAAAACTATAAAAGCTATAGATGATTAAGTAAAAATGACCTCAATCATCGATCATCAAATTAATAAGTCATCCGTCGATGGATCATTTAGTCTGAAGGTTGATTCTCTTCGGTTATTAGTTCACCAATTATAAATGCCATTATTACAATAAAGAAAAATTTGAGCATAATATCATAGATCAACCGGTGTAAGATCAATCCGTCAACCGTCACGCTGATAAAAGGATCAAGTTTGTAGGGCCCGTTTACTAATTTACCTTTGAAACTATGCCAAAATGTAAAATTTTAGGAACCTCAACGAAAGAAAAAATAAGAAATTTTTATTATTACTATTATGTTTTATACTCTTGATGATTCTGAAACCATTATTTTCGAAATCTACAGATCCTAACATATATAAAGACACCTACATTGTTGTTATACGACGTTTATTAACCTAAGCACCACGTGTAACAGGCAGTTCCATATACCTATTTACAGAAAGCCTGACTGGTGAACTTTCCGTCAATATTATGTTTTAAGGGTGTCCCCAGCTGGGGGGTTAGCAACATTGCTACGGGTTACTGTATAATACAAACCATCCTCAACGTCAGCACTGATACGTGAGACTGGAAGGCGAAGGCGGCACTAACGTAGGCGCTGGATGCCAGCGTGAGAACTCGTTTCGCCACGAGGGATCATTTTCATTTCGGGTGATTTCCTTCCGTCAATCTTCAACATGGCTGCATAATATCTCTTTATCTCACACACGCGACAATCTCGGCTGCGCCGAGATCCTCTCTCGACTGCAATGCAAAGGAGGCAAACACATTGACCTGTTGGTTGACCTCATAATTATATTCAAGCTCAGACTATCCTTACTTTTTGAAAGAAGCTGTAGGAGAGTCAAAAACACCATCACTATTTATATATATATATATAACTATAACTACTATATTACCATATATATATATATATATATATATATATATATATATATATATATATATATATATATATATATATATATATATATATATATATATATATATATATATATATATATATATATATATATATATATATAACTCTCATATATATATATATAAACTAAAAAAAAATATATATTACTTTCCAATCATAGTTTGAACTTGTAGGAGTTGTAGGATGAGTACTTGAGTAATTTTACTTTTCAAAAAGTTTACAAAAGTGTTTATATCAGAAGTTTATAAGTTTGTTTGTTTTTGTTTGTTTTTTTTTTTTTTTTTTTTTTTTTTGGTTATTTTTGGAGAGAAGAGGGACAGAAAAGTAGATGTATATATCGCAAAATTTTCATGTTGTTTATTTTTAACCAGAGCTCTAGTAGTATTTTGATTTAATTCTCCTTCACACTTTTCCCCCAGGAACAACAGCTCACAAGGTGTTGAAAAAGTAGGAAAAAAAAAAAAGAGTCAAGGTTCTTGATTAAAAGAAATATAAATGATAAAATCATGAAAAAGGTATTAAAGAGAAAATTGGGGCTTTAGACTCCTTTTACACGGAGTAAATCCTAATTAAACCAAATCAACAAAAAATTAACGGAAAAAGATTTAGGAAAGTTAACCTAACCTAACCTAACCTAACCTAACCTAACCTAACCTAACCTAACCTAACCTAACCTAACCTAACCTAACCTAACCTAACCTAACCTAACCTAATCTAAGCAAACTTCAGCAAAAAATTGACTGCTAAATATTTAGAAAAGTTTCTCCCGCAAACAATAGGAAGGTTGTTTTGCCGCTATCCTCACCAAACCATCAGAATTTGATTCAATCCAATTCAATCCATAGAATTCAATCAATAGAAAAAGATCTATGCTAATTTTGATTGACTGGGATTGATTCAGATTTGCTTCGTGGGAAAGAGAACTAAGACAACAGATTTTAAAAAGCTGAAACTGAACTCTTAATAGGAATTTATAATTTGTAATTATATTTACGATAATATGATCAGCGGACATATAGGAAGACGAATTAATCAATAGGGGAGAGATATTAAAGAAAGTTGGGTTATGTGTAGATGAAACGAAGCGTTTAATATTAAGATTTAAATAAATTAATGTAACACACAATTCGAAATTAAAATTAATGCTTGTAATTATTTGAACTTCAGTTAAAAATGGCGCAGAAAGCGAATTAAATTTCCTAATATGTAAACCTATTTTATTTTGATACAAACGATAAAATGAATTTATTTAAAACACATTAATTATATTATATATGTTTGAGTGCACCAAGTACCGCACGCTACAGAGTCGGTCTACCCTAATTTATTGGGGTAAATTCACTAATAGTAACTTTTTTATCTTCTTTGAATAGCCGTAGAATAATGATTAAATTTGAGACTAATGTATATATATATATATATATATATATATATATATATATATATATATAATAATATATATATATAATAATAATATATATGCTAACCTTAATAATATATATATATGTATATGTATATATATATATATATATAAATAAAATATATATATATAAATATATTGATATATTTATATATATATATATATATATATATATATATATATATATATATATATATATATATATATGTATATATATATATATATATTATATATATATATATATATATTTAATATATATATGTATATATATATATATAATATATAATAATATATATATATATATGCAGTATATATATATATGTATATATATATGTAATAATATATATATATGTATAATATAAATAATATGTATATATATATATATGTAATAATAATAATATATAATAATAATATAATATAATAATAATAATAATATATATGTATAAAGAAATTACTCACCAGCTGAAAAATATTATATATATGTATATGCTCTTCTATCTTTATCTATTACTACCTATATATATATATATATAAATATATATATATATATATATATATATATATAACACCATATATATACCTACATATATATATATATATATATATATATATATATATATATATATATATATATATGAGTAAGTGGCATGGTACGATTCTTTGGAATTTTGAATATGAAAGTAAAATGGGAGTGGAACTAGTTTTGGAAATCAGGAAAATGAACATGAATATAATGAATATAAGAATAATAAATGGTTATAAAATTAATAAATGGGTTTATACTTTATACATTTGAAATATTTGGAATAATATATTTAATAGTTATTATATTCTAAGATTAAGAGTGAATACATGTTACTGAAATGAAGAATGAATTTGAATATATTACACGGATCTGAGAAGCTGAGAAGTTAGAAGGAAAGTGTAACAGTGTGACAGTGCGACAGTGTGACAGTGTGCAGTGCGACAGTGTGACAGTGTGACAGTGAGACAGTGTGACAGTGCGACAGTATGAAGCTGATATTAAGTAGGAATTGAGGTACTGCAAAAAAGTAGAACAAGTATAAGTGTATTTAGTAAAATTAAAGAATATCAAGCAAAATTACAGACTTATGGAAAGAGTCGGACAGGAGTGAAAGAATATCGTTCATTCTTTGAAGTGAAGATTGTAAGAACCGTCAGAGAATATGGTGTTAAAAAAAAGAGAGTATGTATTGCAAAAGATAAGAAGAAAAAGTAGAATTTTGATTGCAAGACAGAATGTAGAGAAGGGATATAAAGTACCTGCAAAGATGGGATGGAAAGACAAATGATTGAAAGGTGTAATAGTGAAAAAAAACAACATAATTTTTAATTAAATTTGAATGTGAGAAATGCTGTGAATAATATATATATATATATATATATATATATATATATATATATATATATATATATATATATATATATATATATATATATATATATATATATATATATATATATATATATATATATTTATATATATATATATATATATATATATATATATATATATATATATATATATATATATATATATATATATATATATATAAATATAAAAATATATAAATATATATATATATATATATATATATATATATATATATATATATATATATATATATATATATATATATATATATATATATATATATATATATATATATATATATATATATATATATATATATATATATATATATAAAAAAAATATATAACACACACACAGAACGAGAGCTCGGATAAAAAAAAATTTTTCAAAGTAGCCTCTATGAAACATAAATAGACGTTTTAGGGTCGAAATGAAAAAAAAAAAAACAAAAAAAAAAACAATCATATCTCAAAAACTACAATAGCTACAGCGAAAAGGAATACATTTTTGGAATCCTGGTAAAATTTTAGTAAGGAAAATGTAATTAAAGAATACCCCAAGGGTGTACCGCACCGATGGTAGGAGTCGGGGTTCTCGGCCTTCCAGGAAATTTACAGGGGTGGGACTTCTTCCCCGGGGAGGGTCTCGGAACCCTCTTGGTATTTGGGTGTCATGGGGTTCCTCCGCCCCCTCCTGGGGTATGGAAAACGTCCCCCTGTGTTCCGTCGGCTCGAGCCCCCCTACATTGCCGTAATACCTTTACAAATAATATATATATAATTTCGCAAAGGTAAAAAAAAAAAAAAAAAAAAAAAAAAAAATTTCATTTCGACCCTAGAACATCTATTTATGTATCATAGATGCTACCTGTGAAAAATTTTTTTTGATCCGAGCTCCCGTTCCGTGTGGGCGTTAAGTAACTTTGTCCTATATATATATATAATAGATATTATATATATATATATATATATATATATATATATATATATATATATATATATATATATATATATATATATATATATATATATATATATATATATATATATATATATATATATATATATATATATTGGGGAATATATCGAGTATTTTTGTCTGTAGTATCGGCCATTTTTGATGGTATCGAGTATCGGTATCAGTATTGGTTAATATGGCCGATACTTCTTACTTTTTGGGTGAAGAATTATGAGAAACTTTTAGATTCAATAATAAATCTAGTTTCGATATATAAAAGGTTCTAATAATAAGGCGTGTCAAATTTTTTGACTTCCTTTTTCAAAAAATGAGGGGGTCAAAAAGTTGTGTTTTGGTTAGCGATTCACAATTATATTTACAAGAACTGGCAATTACATTGGTTTGCTTGGTAAATAGCTACTTCAAATTCGTGATATTTTCACGTTTCATGTAAAATTCGCAGCAAACTGTCTTCTCTAAAGAAGTGCCTTCTTATCATTATTTCTGTCTGTACTTCTGCTCTAAGGTTAAGAATATACTTATATTATACTATAACATCTGTAAAAAAATTTAATGCCACTCGTGAAAGTTTTTAAACTAGCAATACTCATTTTATTAATTTTTATTAATATCATACAAATAGTGACATTTTCTTGTTTTTCTTTTTCCAGGCACGAATAGTTTCTTCCACTTGCAAAATCTGAAAATTCGGAACCATGGCTAGTAAAAGGAAGACAAGACTGACAACTTCCACTCACACGAGTAACTTCATTAAAAAAAATGCTGCCTTCTGAACTCCCAACTCTACGTGATGTTCTAAGATATGGGCTTCTGCTAAGAGAGCAGAGTGGAGAGAATGTCAGAAATTACCCAGCAGCCACTCTTGCAAAGGATATTTATCCAAAAGTGCTTGAAAAGTGGGAGCTAGCAAACAGTTATTTTGTGGTGCCAATTTTAAATTCGAGAGTCACAGTCCTGAAGAAGATAGAAGAAAACTGGGAAAAGACCAAAAACATATCACTTGGCAGAGGAAAACTGGAATTGAAAGAGGCTTTCATAGCAACGTTAGACAAGCTCTTTGACATCCTCAATTGCAAGTGTGAGATTAAGCTATGTTCAGAATTTGAGGGTCCATGTCCAGGTGGTGCTGACTGTAAACATGAAGTGCACATCTCCTGCTCTTGTTCTAAGGATATGAAGATCCCTGTCAAAGAACTAGTGTTTATTAATAGTCAAAGAGAGAAGGTTGGATCTGTTGGACAGCATCAAATTGGATTACCAGATCTACCTGATCACAGAAGACAAATTAAAAAGCAGAAGAGGCAAGAAGATGAATTAAGAAGAATTTCTGAATATAAGCAGAAAAGGAAGGAAGAGTTAACATTACAGCCAAATGAAGTTCTTTTCTCCGACGAAGATGAAGAGCCAACTGATGTTACAGATGAAAAATCTGAAGATCCTTTGCAAAATTCATGTGATGATTTTGATGTACCTTCTACTTCAAGTACAAGTCAGTATAATACATTACAATTGCGCAATGTTTGCATTGCAAAGTATTAGGTATGGTGTCGGTCTACGTGCTACAGCTGCATTTTTGGATGCTGGATTAATTACTGAAGGAGACAGGAGACTTGTGGTTGATCACAATAAAGTAAAAAGGGCACAAGAAAGTCATGAACTCACTTGATGACGAATTTCATGCTCCATGCCGGATAGGCAATATTGAATGCATCTTCTTTGATAGACGCAAAGATTCCACTAAAGTTCTGTTACAAGCAGATAACTCAAGTCATCAGTTTCCAAGTATTGTGAAAGAAGAGCATTACACTGTTTGCAGTGAGCCAGGTGGAAGGTATCTTTGCCATTTTACTCCAGAGAAAGACTTAACGAAAAGGAAACCTGCTGAAGTTATTGCTAACCATCTTGTGGATTTCTTAAAGAAAAACAACATTGATAAAAGTTTGCAGGCTATTGGTGGTGACTCAACGAGTGTTAACACTGGTTGGGAAGGAGGAGTCATGTATTGGGTTGAGGCAAAGCTGAATCGTAAACTCATCTGGTTGGTTTGTGCTCTTCACACTAATGAGCTACCTTTGCGGCACTTGGTCACTCACATAGTTGGATGGAAAAACTTTGTCTAACAACAAGTGGAGTGGTAAGATTGGCAACATGTTTGATACTGCAACAGAACTAGAAATCAATCCCTCATTTGTCAGAATATCCTTTCCAGAGCCTTTGGTTCCATTGAGTGACACTGTTGTCAAAGATCTCTCTACAGATCAGGCTTATGGTTACAGGATAACTCAGGCCATAAGGACAGGTGTACTTCCAACTGATCTGGCTTTATTAGAAATTGATCCTGCAAGCCACTCTCGGTGGTTAACAACTGCAAATAGTATTTGTCGCAAATGGGTTTCAAAACATGGCCTTAAAGACAACAATTTAAAGACGTTACAACTGCTTGTGGAATACATTGTTGGCGTTTACTATCCCTGCTGGTTTACAATCAAATCGAAATTCTCTTGGGTGGAAGAACTTCCTTATTCTTTATCAGTAGCTCGTAAAATCTCAGAAGAAGGCAGTAGCAGATATTGTTTTGCCAACAATCCAACGTTCATCGTGGTTCGCATTTAGTGAAATGGTGCTTCAGACACTTTTATGCTCGGAAGACCAAGAAGAAAGGAAAGCAGGGGTCCAGAAGATAATTGAATTAAGGAATGAAGATGATGATACACCAGGAGACCTATCTGTTCGGCCTAGGAAAACACCTGCAGTAAATTCAAATGCAACTTCCCTTTTGGAACTGATAGACTGGTCAGAAAAAGTATATGAACCTCCACTTACTTGTAAACTCAAAATATCAGAAATAAGAAAGTTTGTTGAAGAGCCAATGCAAGTTCCAAAGTGGCCATGTCATGGACAGTCCATAGAGAGGTGTGTGAAACAAGTAACAGAAGCTTCTGGCAAAGTGTATACTCATGAGAAACGAGAAGGATTCATTAGAGGCCAGGAAGCAAGCAGAAGAATGATGTCTAGGAATGAATCGAAGCAAGATTTGATGAATATTGTTGGTTGAAGCTTTTTACATTTTTACAATGTGTTTACAGTGTTTGATAATAGAGACAAAATATAAATAAAATTGTTTGAGTTCATTAAACCACTTTGTGAGCAAATTTTATTGGAGTTTATATTAAGTTATCCCCTTTTTTCGGAAATTTCAATATACATTATAATCAAGCGCAAATTTACCAAGGTAAATGTTTATGAATAAGGAAAAACCTTTTAAATTAGGATATTACACATCAAAAGGCACATTTTTGGACCCCCTCATTCACAAAAAAAAAAAAACACAAATTTTTATTTTGCCCTCCAAATTGTTTCGATATATAAAAGGTTCTAATAAGAAATTCCTTAAGCTAGCTGAAACCCCACAAGAATGGCATCTCCGACGGTGAACCACTTCTAGAATGCATTTAAATAGCATAACCGAGGAGCTTGCTCGCGTGACAAAAAAAAAGATTCACAGAAGTGGAAGCCGCCTTATCAGCAACAGCACTGATAGTGACGATGGTGGCTTTTCAGCAAATAAACCTACTGAAGATGAAGAGGATTTGGATATGCTAGACTTTGATAAGTTCATGGCCGAAATTGCATTGACATCTCATTCACCTTCAAAGGAATAACACCAAGGAACCCCCTCATCCGAAAAACTAGAGGGCACAGACCATCCAGGAGCAAAAAGATATTAATTCAAATTTATGTAATCTGTGAAAGAGGAGATGAGGCTCTACGAAAACATGGAGATGCTGCCTACAGAAGAGAATCCTTTCATGTGGTGGCATGAAAATGGGCCAAGGTTTCCATTATTATCAGTGCTTGCAAGCAAATATTTATCAGTCTCTCCCTCATCAGTCGAGAGCGAGTGTATTTTTAGTGTAGGTGGGAATGTAAACACCCCAAAAAGGAATAGGCTCTCACTTTCCAGATACACTAGTGAAAGCAATGTTATGGCATCACAGTTTGAGAATTTTTGAATTAGAGTATTGAATGATATCCATCTTTATCTTAAAGAAGTATATTATTATTATGTCATGTTTGAATAATAGCGTTTTTATTTTGTCTTTTCAGCTGATTAATTGAGGTCTCTTTCATTATTTTTATTCTTTATATTGTAGCTAGTTAAAGAATCTTCTTGTAAATTGTAATCATGTTAAAACATAAAAGCTAGTAGCTAAACTTTGTTAATACTTACTGGAAAATGGAAATGGAATATTTTTTGTATAAACACAAACATAAAAAAGTTATTAATATTATATTTGCATTTATTATTCCTTAAAGATATTATTTTAATTTATAAAATAAATAATATACTTGGGCACAACCAAATATGAAATAAATGACTAAGTATTGTTTGTGGAATGCAATCCTGAGTTGCCTAGCAGTACACAAATGTTCTATCTTATTACTGTGTATTTATATTTATTAAAGTATCGGTATTGGTATCGGTATCGGTATCGGCACCTAAAAAAATGAGTATCAGTATCGGTATTGGCCTCTTTTCTGGTATCGTTTATATATATGTATATATGTATATATGTATATATATGTATATATATATAATATATATATATATATAAAAACACTCTTTTTATATATATAAATATATCAAAAAAAAAAAATATATATATATATATATATATATATATATATATATATATATATATATATAATATAATTTTTTTTTCCAGTCAACATATAATAATATATATATATATATATATATATATATATATATATATATATATATATATATATCTATATCTATATAATAATAATATATATATATATATATAATATAATATATATATGTAATAATAATAATATGTAATAATCTATTAGTAGTTACTAGTTACTAAGTAATTAATTACTAGTAAAATATATATATAACAAATTAATAATATATATATAATATATATATATATATATATATATATATATATATATATATATATATATATAATAATAATATATATATATATATATATATATATATATATATATTATAATAATAAATTACTGTTAATGTTGGAAATGATTAATTTTTAATAATTCTAATCCTAGAGAAAGAAGTTTGATTTTATTTATCCTTTTGTGCAATTCGTCTAACAATAAAACAGGTTTCGTATCTTCATTGTACGATTGGTCGAGAACAGCAATCTTACGTACCGCACCGCACCAAACCACACCAGGATGTCGTGCACCACCATAAGTCATTATTTCGCACCACACTACACCATCTTTTTGCATTACATACTACGCACAGCACAGCACCGCACAGAACCAATTACCACACTTTCATATTTTTACAAAAACACCCCATCGGAACACTGAAATTGTATTCCGCAAGGTACGGCACCAAAATGAGTGCACCAAGTACCGCACGCTACAGAGTCGGTCTATCCTAATTTATTGGGATAAATTCACTAATAGTAACTTTTTTATCTTCTATTATCAGCAGCAGAATAATGATTAAATTTGCAACTAATATATATATATATATATATATATATATATATATATATATATATACTATATATATATATATATATATATATATATATATATATATATATATATATATATATATATATATATATATATATACACATATATATTGTGCGTGTGTGTGTAAGTATGTATATTTGTTTTATTTAGACATAAAGGCGTTATATTTATATAAGCACGTATGTAATTTCTGAAACGAATAAACATACGTATCAGGGCTTCTCTGTGGCTTCCATATTCAATATCTGTCAATATTCGGTAATTCATTAGTCCCTAGATAAAACCTATCAAATAAAACAAGAAAGAAATAAAAACAAAGAATAAGTTTACAAACAATTTCCACCCTTACTCTTTATTACAATAAAGCTTATTATTGGTCTTTGCGTTTATTACTCTTTATCCTAATAGTAAATTATCCCGTAATCTTCTTTAGAAATTTTCAGGTCTGGAAGGAAATAAAGAGTCATGGACGGGCGTTTTAATATTGACAAAAACCGTCCCAAAACAATACTTTCATTACCACCGATTATGGCTGACAATATAGCCGATACTTTAATTAATTTATAGGTCGGTCTGTGTTTGCCACATTTTGTATTCATTAAATATAAGAACTGAGACACCTTTAATAGAGTCTTCTGTTAAGTAATATTATTGCTGGTGTTATTGCAATGCTCGCTAATACATTAATCTTTGTATATAGGTTTTATAAAAATAGATAGAGACAATTTGTTTAATACTTTTAATGTTATAATGGTATAAAACCATTGAGGACCAAATAGATTTAAATAACAATTTCATTTTTTTTGAAAAATAATCTCACTCTGTTCTTTTTTTGGGGTAATTTTTTTTTTATGAATAAAAAACAATTTCGATTATTTTTCGTTTTTTTTTATTTCATTTTTTTTTTTAACAATTTCTAAATTTGGGTGTTTGTGAGAGCAATAAAAAATTGGTATAATGACTTCTTCTCTGAAACCAAAGGCAATAAATTTAAATAATGACACACACACAAGCTAATATATATATATATATATATATATATATATATATATATATATATATATATATATATATATATATATATATATATATATATATATATATATATAACTATATATATATATATATATATAATGAGTGTTGTAGCGGATGAGTGATTTTCGCACTATCCGCGGATACCAGATGCGGATGCGGATAGTGATTTTTCACTATCCGCCTTGGATACGAGTGGATGGATGAAGTAAAATCACTATACTGGTGCGAATGGATATTAGCGGATAGTTATGTTTTTAGAGTTTTATCCACAGGTACTTCACATATATATATATATATATATATATATATATATATATATATATATATATATAGTGCTATATATATATATATATATATATATATATATATATATATATATATATATATATATATATATATATATTCATAGAGAGTGGTACATTTATACTTTATATATATATATATATATATATATATATATATATATATATATATATATACACCTATTACCAGAGTGCAGGACGCTTGGACCCAACTCTTTTGCACCCCACCAACCTCTTTCCCAAGCCTCCACCCATTTGGAAAAGGTTATATATATTATGAAATTAATAATTCCAAATTATGTTTCAATAACAAAAGCTTCAGAGCCCTTTCAGAGGAGAGTTTGCTTCTCTTTTCGTCGTAAATGAGATCTGCACCACTGAAAGACGCTCACTAGCCACACTTGTTGAAGGGCTTGCTAAGATTTCCCTGGCGACTTCTGAAAGATGTGAAAAACTTTTACAATTATCACGCCACAAAACCAGTGGATCTTTATCTGATTTCAAGCTTTTTCTCTTTTGATACTCTTCGATCAATGATAGTGTCTTTTGACACCTCCGAACATCGCTGCTAGATTTGTGCTAGAAGCCAAAAAAACGTTCATGGATTCGGCAATGATATCGCTAATAGATGGTAATTGCGTGTCTGTTTCTGTGATCTTTTGCTTTTTATTTAGCAGCATTTCATCGCATAGGCATCCCAAATTAATTTAACAGTCTGTGAAACACGTGATTAAAGAAATTTTGTTTTGTATCTAGGATTTAGAAAAGTTGCAATTGCACATGCGTCATCGTTTTGCAGAGTTTGAAATCTATTATCTATCTCCATCATGACTGTTTCTGTGATCCTTGAAAGTCCGTTTACTTTTAATATATATATATATATATATATATATATATACTATATATATATATATATATATACTGCCTCCTTACCATATAAAAATCGTGCTTTACGTGCTCATAATAATTCATTGACAAAGTACCTATCCGCTATCCGCAAAAAAATTAATGCGGATGCGGATGCGGATGCGGATATTGAAAATTGATGCGGATATCCGCATATGCGGATGCGGATATCCGGTCCACCTCTACTATATATATATATATATATATATATATATATATGCTATATATATATATATATATATATATATATATATATATATATATATCTATATATATATATATATATATAAAACTAATAATGATGATGATACTAATGTTTCGGAAATAATAATAATAATAATAATAATAATAATAATAATAATAATAATAATAATAATAATAATAATAATAATAATAATAATAATAATAATAATAATAATAATAATAATAATAATAATAATAATAAAAATAATAATAATAATAATAATAATAATAATAATAATAATAATAATAATAATAATAATAATAATAATAATAATAATAATAATAATAATAATAATAATATAATTGAATGGAAATTACTCATTTTCCTGGCCACCGGCAAAGTGGGGACAAATTGGCGGCGTCCACAAAAGACCCCTCAAG
>JABUQX010051410.1:0-5000 GCA_015478945.1 Trachelipus rathkii | reverse complement strand
TGGGAGGTTACACAGCGGTTCCAATGTTTCTTCCACTGTTCATAGCAGTACCGGAAGTCGTTTTATGCTGAAGTGTGTTTAGTTCACGTGATAAGTATTTTTTATGTTTTCTATCGTCCCAAAATGATGACCATTCAACTTCATTTTCAACTTAGGGAAGAGGTAGAAATCGCACGGAGCTAGATCTGGGCTGTATGGAGGATGTGGAAGTACTTGAATGTTTTTCTTCGCTAGAAATTCTATAATTGAGAGCGCAGTGTGAGATGGCGCGTTATCGTGATGCAGCGCAATCGTCACCAATGTCTGTTCAAATTCACTGAACTCGCTCAAAAGTCGTTCTAGACTTCTTTGCCAAAGGCAGCTAATTGTCTGTCCTGAAGAGTTCAAATTCGCCAGGCACAATACCACCGGCTGTCGAAACAAATAATAATCAGTATTTTCACCGCAGACTTGCTCAGCCACGTACTTTTCTTCGGACGAGAAATTTTTGTGCCATTCACTTTGCCACTTTAGTTTCGGATCGTGGTCAAAACCCGCGATTCATCGCTATATTATAACTTTATTCAAAAATTGTGCTCCATTTCGAGTCTTTCAAGCAAATCTTGACAAATTTTGACCCTGTTCGCTTTCTGCTCCACAGACAAGTCTTTTGGCACTAGTTTTGCACAAATTTTTCGCATGTGCAAATATGGTTCGTTAAAATTCTATGAACTGCATTTTTATCCAAACCAGTTTCTTCTGCAATCACTCTGACACTGAACCGGCTGTCACTCTCCAACACAGCTCTAACAACTTCCACATTTCCATCGTTTGTTGACGAGATTGGTCTTCCACAGCGAGGGTCGTCTTCAACATTTTCTCTGCCCTCTTTGAAAGCTTTGTGCCACTTAAAAACCATAGTTCTCGATAGAGTGGCATTCCCATAAGCTTCGTTTAAAGAAGCAAATGTCTCAGTGGCAGACTTGTTATGTTTCACACAGAATTTGATAGCGTACCTCTGTTCAATATTTACCTGCATAGCAAAAACGACGACGGGGATGAAAACACGCCGATACATAAAACAGATGTAATTGCAGGGCTTATTTTATATAAATCTGGTTAACAACTACTGGTATAGATATGTTATCCCTAGGTAACTAGCTACCCACTCGTATACGTCACGGAGGAGCTACATTACTCAGTCGTTCATGGAATATTCAGTAAACTTACTTTTGGGAGAAAAGAAATATATATATATATATATATATATATATATATATATATATATATATATATATATATATATATATATATATATATATATATATAGTATATATACATTTATATATATATATATATATATATATTTCTATATATATATAGAAATATATATATATATAATAATATATATATATATATATAATATATATATATATATATATATATATATATATATATATATATATATATATATAATAATATCTTTTTCTATATATATATATATATATATATATATATATATATATAATATATATATTAGTGTGTGTGTGTGTGTTTATTATCTAATTATATCATCTCAGACTTTTGCACGAGGCGAAAAGGATTGACAGATATAACTTCTCTTATAACTTCTCTTTAATTTTTACCTTGATCTTGTCTTTTTTTTAATCATTTTGAAAAAGAAATTCTTTTACCTTCTTTGAAATGACACCCTTCAGTATTTCAATGAATAAATTTTAGCCTTTTAGGGGTAATGACGTAAGTAAGTTCGTCAAAGGTGTTGACTATATAATATTTGACTTAAAATTTGGGTTTCATCCAATAAATAGTGAAAACTTTGATTTTAAAATTTTACCATAAAGATTCTTCTTCTTTTCATCTTCAAATTATATATATATATGTATACAATAATATGTATATGTATATGTATATGTATATATATATATTTAATAATATATATATATATAATATAATATATATATATATATATATATATATATATAATATATTTATAATCAAATATCTATGACACTTTATATATATATATATATATAATAATAATAATAATAATAATATATATATAATAATATATATAATATAATAATAATATATATATAATAATAATAATATATGTTATAATAATATATAATATAATATATATATAATAATATATATATATATAATAATATCTTATATATATATATATATATATATATAATATATATATATATATATATATATTATATATATATATATATATATATATATATATATATATATATATAAATAATATATATATATATATAATATATATATGTAATAGCATATATATATATATATAAATATATATATATATATATATATATATATATATATAATATATATATTTATATACTAACATATATATAAATATCTTTATTTATTTAATCATCATAATAATAATAATATATGTAAATATCTAACTACCAAATTTCGAAAAAATCTTCATTTATTTAGTCATCAAATTTTAGCACATTTCCTAGTTTTATCCTTTTCGATAAATCAACAAACAGGTTGTTTTCACGAGTTCTTCACCGAAAACATTTTTACAGTAGTTCGAAATATAAAACTGGTGAATTTATTTACCAATTTTCTGTTCTTACTAGCATTCCTGATGGTCTTGGAGGTAAAATCAATATGCTAGACCTTTTATGACTTCATTATTAAACTATTATTAAATTCTTTCTTCTGAGCATCTCCTCATTTCTTTAGGTTTTTTTTAGTCTCAAAGTCTAAACAAGGAACTTGGTTATCTGTATTTTATTGCCACAAGCTGGTGGGAATTATTTAACATCGCTGGGAATGTGCGTTACTTTGGTTAGAGGATCCTCAGAGTGCACAGAACATATCCCAAGATTGATTATCTCTGGAAATTTGAAGAAAATTTTTCTACAAAAATTCAAAAACTTTGAATAAACTTCGACTATTCTTAAGTTATTTGTGTCAGGGTCTTAGGAACTTCGGTAGTTCCCTTCGCATTTCCAAGCACAATACTGTCATATTTCTTGTTATAGCTCATATCATATTCTTGCAATATCTATTGACCTCAGCAACAAACTCATTTTTCCGTAGAAAATTTAATGCATCAAACTTTCTCTTCTTCTTGTTTTTCAGACACTTTTCTAAAAACATGAGCTCTAACATTGCTTCTTTCTCTTTCCCTATTGTTTTTCCCGAGGGGTATTACTGCTTTCTCTCCATCTGCAAAAGCAGGAATCTTCACTTAAATTTTTGCCTCTTGTTTAACATTAGACAATTTCGGTGTTGCTCCTCCTTTTCCACCTCCTTCAACTTCTTTTATCTAATAGTAATTTCAACTAAAGATGGAATTTCTGTTCTCCAAAAATTTAATAATAAGAATATGTATGGTCTAGATAGTATACCACCTGTAGATCTCAAGCCTTGTGCTTCCGAGTCTAGACTTTGACTTAATACACTTGTTCATTTTTGCCTTTCTAAAAAATATATGCTTTATTTTCCTTCGTTTTCGTCAACCTTAGCGCAAAATCGTAAAAAATGCTCACCAAACGTAAAAAATGTCTAATTCTGTGTAATATTGAATAAAATTTTGTATAAAATAGCAACCTTACAGGAATTAAAGGGAAATTCATACGTTGGTAGGCATTTTTGATTTTAAGGTGACGAAAAGGCTGACTTGTAAGCATTTTTAGCACAAATGCAAAAACATTGACTTAATACATTGTTTCATTTC
Organism: Trachelipus rathkii; assembly: GCA_015478945.1. Lineage (NCBI taxonomy): Eukaryota > Metazoa > Arthropoda > Malacostraca > Isopoda > Trachelipodidae > Trachelipus > Trachelipus rathkii. The sequence continues at coordinate 1,270 of JABUQX010051410.1, read as the reverse complement.
TGCCTTTCAATTTATACCTTTTCCTTCATGCTAAGCGCATACGTTAATTTTGTGTTTAAAAAATCGAATCATCTCATTCCTCTGTCAACCTATTCCAAGGTTTTCAAATCTTTCAATTAACATGAAAAAAATAAATTTGGAAATAACTTAATTCTTCTGGCTTTTATCTCACTGAGATCGACAATGTTGGTTTCATAATACCAAAGTTTAATAGATAGTTTTTAACCCTTTTCTCTGGAATTTGATCCTCTGTCCTTCAACTGCATTAGTAAAATCGAAGGCTTTCGACTCAATCTGCCTAAAATTAATTTTTCAAAACCTTCCCTATTGTGATATCTAGAGACACTTCTCTATTTTTACTTTCCTGTTCCTCTAAAGTAATTGATCTTGAAGACCACTGCAAATTCTTTAAATCTTTCCCAAACAGGTTTTTCTGAAGGATATATTTCTTTTATCTTCTACTCTTTACCTTTCACGAATGACATATATGACGTCACTTTATCAGCTTTTTCACTATTATAGCAATTACTACACTCTTCATTATTTTTTTAAACAAACTATTGAGCAACAAAAGATACCTTATGCTAAGTAGCATTGAATAACTTCCGCTCATCTCCCTCATTTCTAATTATGGTAAAAATGGTTTCATCAATGCCTGAAAAACCTACTCAACACAATCTTAATCGCAACTATCTTATTATTATTATTGTTATTATTATTATTATTATTATTATTATTATTATTATTATTATATTATGTATGTATGTATGTATGTGTGTGTGTGTGTGTGTATTATTAGTAGTAGTAGTAGTGGTAGTAGTAGTAGTGAGTAGTAGTGGTAGCATCCTAGTTTGTTATGAATGCTTCTTGGGATATTTAGCATCTGGATCAACTTGGAATATAAATCATTTTTTTGTACACACACACAAACACAAAGAGATATATATATATATATATATATATATATATATATATATATATATATATATATATATATATATATATATATATATATATATATATGTTATATATATATAAGAAATATATGTATATATATATATATTAATAATATATATATATATATATAATATATATATATATATATATATATATATATATATATATAATATAATATATATATATATATATATATATATAATAATAATAATATATATATATATATATATATATATATATATGTATATATATATGCATAGAGAGGAGATAGAAGGGAGGGGAGAAGACGCTGTCAGCGGAGTGAAAAGATCCA
>JABUQX010051409.1:2500-20000 GCA_015478945.1 Trachelipus rathkii | reverse complement strand
CGGCCGTAATGCCTGAAATTATAAGTATCAACATAAGAAGCCTCCCAAAACACCATGAAGACCTATCTAACACACTACTTTCAATCCCTGGATGGTTTAAGTTTCCTTGTATTGTCTTACGAGACTTTCTAAAAATTAAAACAAAGACCTTATACCTCTCAGGAATGATGCGTTTAGACGTTGGCGTAAGTGAAGAAAAGGAGGAGGTGTCTCAGTACTTTGTACAAATACTAAAAGCCAAAAAAAAAAAAGTTTCTCAGTCATTCACTCTGACATCGAAACGCTCTTGCGTACACTTACCAGAGGTATCTAAACAATTATTATTTATATGTGTATATTAGAACCACTCAAGGGTGAGTAGGGTGAACTTTATACAAAACCTCGATGATTTATGCATCTCTACACCTGATAAGTGGGATCACTGTAAAATAGCTGGTGACTTCAATATAGACGTATCTAGCAGTAATACCAATTCTTGTGGAAATAAATTGCTAATTGACAAATGAGCAAACGTTTACCTAAACTATATTCAGAAAATTACAACGGCCAAATGAAACAGCAATAACCCCAACTACATTGACCATCATGTGGTCAAATAATCGTTGGCACAACGAAAATCCTTTAGACTTACACACTGACCTCTCGACCACTAACCATGCCATCCTGACATTGAATCTTCTAGCTGCTCCCTAGTGAACAGAAAAAGATATAGGCGTATACAAAACCTGGAAACAAACATGTTCTAACACCAAAAATAAAAATACGACTTCCCTTTGCCACAATCGATATATCTTCATAGATAAAAAATTACAAAGTAATTTAGGTAGATGTAAATACGGAATATGAAAAAACTTTCCCATAAAACACAAAACAATCTCGGAAAGGAAGGTCATAAATAAATGGTTGACAAAAGCATTACTAACCTCATATTAGAACAAAAACACACCTTCATAAAAAGTGCTAAGTGGGACTAACCGATAGCATGTTTTACACAGATATCTCTACACTTAAAAACGTAATACGGAAATCCAAAGCTGGTTCTTGGCTGATAGTTCACAAGACCTCGAATCCAACCCCGTTCCAATGGAGCATTATTAATACATTTAAACCGACACAATCGACAAAAAATCAAAATTGAAACAATTAAAAATAGGTGATGAATATAGTTACGGAACAAACAACGCTATAGTCAACGAACCTGAGAGAACTCCTACTTTACGTACCGTAGGGGCAGCTTTTACAGCCGAAGTTCCAGACAGAGAGGATCTTGCCGATTCTATTTCAAGACCACAACCGAAGGGCAGAACTTTGACATTTTCGAAAAGAACATATCACATCTGAACGTTGAGCGTTTCATAAATGGTCTCATGATCAAAGGCCTGAGCCTTCAGAGTGTCCCGAACTGGATCATACAACATTGTAAAAAATGAAAATCTCACCTATTTTTTAGCCATCTCTCTATAACAATTCAAATTGACTTTACATCAATTATCCTGTGAAATTAAAAACATCGCAAAAGATTACTCCTGTTCCAAGAGCTCGGACACCCCCTACGAAAAACTCTCGTCCGAATTCCAATCCTTCATACAACTGGTAAAATCTTTGGAAAAGTTAGTCATGCTCAACTTACTAATTACTTGCATGCAACTGGGCTTCTCTCACAAAACAGTTTTGGCTTTCACCAAAACCCCGCACAGCGAAGGATGCTCCTGATATTCCTTATGAAAACTATACAAAGCACTAAATGAAAAACAAACATGTGACTTACTATGTAGATTTCTCGCTAAGCAGTCGATGTAGCCGCACAAACTACTCTTAATCAAATTAGGAAAACTTGGTATCATTAATAGCTCACTAAAATGGTCAGTCATACTTATCTGACCGGAAACAATACGTTCGATTAGTAGACATCACCCTCACACGCCTCAATCTCCCACGGTTGTCCCAGGGCTCCAATACTTTGGCCCTATTCTTTAATATATATACAAAATGACTTCAAAAATTGTCACAAGTTTCAATACACGCTCAAGTATCTGATGAAATCTTATACAACCGGTAATATAAAACACTAAGACAAAGCTAAAATACTGAATTAAAAACATTATAACATGGTTAGAAGCAAACAGGCTCTTCCTAAATTGACTGTGACTTAGGGTTGACACCTATAATAAAAATCAAAAGAACCCTGTTCAAAATGTAAGAGCAAAAAGATATAACTATAAATCGGCAATCGTTGCCAAGTTATTAATTAGGTGTTATCCTTGATGGACAAAGCTCTCTTCTCCAAAGAACACATAAAGTATCCCCATAGGAAGAGTATCTATCGCTAACTATGCCATTCTTTAAAAGATAAGGAATTTTTGTTTCCAAAACATATTTTAAAAAAAACCTTACTATAGTCTGTTATGCGCACACCTACTCAACTGCTTTCATATGGGTTGTGCAAGTGAATCTGCTACAACCTCAATCGTTATGCAAAAGAGAAATAATATCGAGTATACAGGGCCCGTAACTACCGTGAAACACACAACCCCACTATTTAAAATTTGTCTATGCTGAAAACTATCATGGATATTACATCCTTACAGAAGTAAGTCACATCTTAAATCACAACGGCACTCCAAATGTCTTTTGGCACATAATTTTTACGACCAAAACGTTAGAAAAACAATCCCGAGCACAAATTCCCTTACGTTTAGACAAAGCGAAATCCACCTTAACGGAATCTCGGAGGCGCTATCCATAGAAGGGCATAGATGGTGGAATAATGCTCCTTTAATGGTCTGCTTGACCTCCGTATTAGCACCTTCGTGCAATACCAGAAACTTCTTATTATCTGGAATACTCAGGAGGGCATTCCTACCACGTAGTCCTATTCTACGACAGTGATGGTAGGCTTCCTAATAGCTATATTAATTTTAATTGTTCTTGCAGTGTTTCTCTTAAATTTACAAAGTCTGCTGCTAGCGATTGATGTTATGAATCCTATATTACTATAGTTTATTATTATTTATTATATTATTAATTATTATTATATTATTTATATTATTATTATAGTATTATGATTATTATTATTTTATTATAATTATTATTAATTATTATTATTATTGATTATTATTAATTAATATTATTTTATTGTTATTATTATATTAATATTGTTTATCAGTGCATGATTACTCTTATTATTGATTATAATTTATTATTTTTATATTATTTTATTATTATTATATTATTTTTATTATTATTATTATTATGTTATTAATATTATTATTCTTTTATTGTTTTTATTATTTTTTTGTAATGATTCAAATGATTATCTTATTATTATTATTATTACAGAATTTTAATTATTATTGTATTATTATTATATTAATTATTATTATTATTATTATTATATTATTATCATTATAATTATTATTATTATTAATTCATATTATAGGAATTAAATATTATATTATATTACTGTACACACACACACACGTTCAATCTGATTTAAGTGTTCTACTGGTATTCTATTATTGACTGTTATTATTATTATCATTAGTATTAGTAATATTATCATCATTATACTATTATTGTTTTATTATTATTTGCTATTACTGTTTATTATTATTTGCTATTACTGTTTATTATTATTTGCTATTACTGTTTATTATTATTTGCTATTACTGTTTATTATTTTTAAGCTATACTGTTTATTATTATTTGCTATTCACTGTTTATTATTAGTTTGGCTATTCGACTGTTTATTATATTTGCTAGTTAACTGTGTTATTATTATTTGCTATGACGTTTATTATTAATTTGCTATTACTTTATATATATTGCTATACTGTTTTAGTTATTATTATTATTACTGTTTATTATTACTGTTTATTATTACTGTTTATTATTATTATTATTATTATTATTATTATTATTATTATTTATTATTATTATTATTATTATTATTATTATTATTATTATTATTATAATTATTAATTATTTTATTTATTAATTATTATTATATTATTATATTATATATTATTATTATATTGTATATTAATTCTTTATTATTTTAATATTTTTATTGTATTGCAATTAAATTAGGTACTTTGCTTATTTGGGAATGGTATCGGTTTTGGTATTGTATTGGTATTGTATTTAGTATCAACTCCTATTCTTATTGGTATTGGTAATTGGTATTGGTATTGATTATAGTATTCTACTGTTTGGACTGGTATTGGTATTGGTATTTTATTAGATATTGCTTATTATATTGATTAAATTATTATTTTATTATTTATTGATTAATTTATTAGTTAATTATTGTATATATGTATTATTATTTATTATATTATTATTTTATTATATAGTTGATATTATTATCTATTATTATTATTATTATTATTATTATGATTATATATTAATTTGATTATTATATTATTATTATTATTATATATTATCATTATTATATTATTATTATTTTATATATTATATATTATTATTATTATTATTATATTTATTATTATTATTATTATATTATTATTTAATATAATATTAATATTATCTTAATATAAGTATTAATATTAATATTAATATTACAATATCGTAATATTATTGTTAAATATAAATATTAATATTAATAATTAATCTTGATTATAATAATTATCCGTCCCATAGTATATAATATCATATTAATATTAATATTAATATAATATTAATATTAAACTATAATATTAATATTAATATAATATTAATGTTGTTGTTGTTTGTTGTTAGTTGTGGTTGTTGTGTTGTTGTTGTTGTTGTTGTTGTGTGTTGTTTTTTTGTTTGTTGGTTGTTGTTTGTTGGTGTTGTGTTGTTTTGTTGTGTTGTGTTGGTTGTTGTTGTTGTTGTGTTGTTGTATTGTTGTGTTGTTGTTGTTGTGTGTTGTGTGTTGTATGTTGTGTGTTGGTTGTTGTTGTGTTGTTGTTGTTGGTGTTGTTGGTTGTTGTTGTTGTTGCTGTGTTGTGTTGTTGGTGATTGTGTTGTTGTTGTTGTTGTTGTGTTGTTGTTTTGTTGTTGTTGTTGTTGTTGTTGGTTGTGTTGTTGTTGTTGTTGTGTGTGTGTGTTTGTGTTGTTGTTTGTTGTGTTGTTAGTGTTTGCTTTGTGTTTGTTGTTGCAGTTTGTTGTTGTGTGTTTGTTGTTGTTGTTGTGGTTGTTGGTTGTTGGTTGGTTGTTGTTGTGTTTGTTGTGTTATTGTTGTTGTGTTGTGTTGTTGTGTTGTTGTGTTTGTGTTGTTGTTGTGTTGTTGTTGTGTTGTTTGTTGTGGTTTGTTGTTGTGTGTGTGTTGTTTATTATTTATGTATATTGTAGTTATTATTGAAGAATATTATTATTATTATTATTATTATTATTATTATTATTATTATTATTATTATTATTATTATTATTATTATTATTATTATTATTATTATTATTATTATTATTATTTTTTTTTTTTTATTTGTATGTATTTATTAATTATTATTATTATGTTATTATGTATTATTAAATTTTTTTATTATTTTTTTCTTGTTATATGTTGTTGTTATCATTTATATTATTTTCATTATTATTTTATTTTTTCTCGTTATTTATTATTTTTTTCAGATCTTGAGCTTGTTTGTTTTGTTAAAGATCCTGAGCATTAGGCAAAAGTAAAGAAAAATCTCAATTATTATAATTTCTAGTGCTATCATTTTATATATACCACATGATACCATTACACATTACCACCTCAGACAGGAAAGAATCCAATATCTACCCAACAATCCACCTAGCAAATAGTATATCTCGCTAAAAAAAAATCATCATTTTAGGTTTGACAAAGACATCCATATGACATTAACTGAACACATTAAGAATATCACTTCAAGAACCACTCATAAATTCAATGCGCTGATAGCCCTAACTGTTTTAAAATTTTGGCAACTGAAAGAAACTCTTGAAATAGTTTACAAACAATATTTCTCTCCCAAATGAACTACCCATCCCCTGCAAGGGCCCCTGTTTAATCATAATTCTACACAAAAAACAAGGTCCTAAGAATGATAACACTTCATATTTCTAGGAACAGAAATGAAATTGATCCCCATTAAAAAACACTTAGACATAATACACAAAATCTTTCTACAAAGATCGCCCATTGCACCAGTCACTTGAACAGCCTCCCATACAAAATAAATAAAAATAAACTTGCTTTTATTACTCAAACATCTACTCTCCCCAGGCACCCCCAAACACTCCCATCACAAAATTCAATTCTCGTATACAAATACTCCAAGATTAATCTCCGCATACAAAAGCAGCATCATACTGCAATACAGTTCACCAAAAATATCCCCTACTGAACAATCAATGAGCCAAAATACAAACATAACATAGTTCCATATTTGCACCGACAACACCCCTCTTTTATGAAAAACAATTCAGAATAAATAAGGGCAACAATCCTTCTTACTGCGCAAAGAGGTTCTCCCCTAATTTGAACTAAATAGAAAACGCCTAATACTGATGCCCCAACCCCATTACTTGCCAAGGGCCGGTCCGCAGCCAGGGTGGCAGAATTTTTTTGAGACCGTTTCCCATAGAGGAGAAGGATGGGCACAGTAGCAACATATTATATATATTATATATATATATATATATAATATATATAATATATTATATATATATATATATTATATATATATATATACTATAATATATATAATATATATATATATATAACGATATAGATCTGTGTATGTGTGTGTAGGTTTGGTGCCGCTTGTGCGTGGTTTCTCTATGCTTACGTTACCCATTAAATCTACACCAGTCGTAGATATTACGTAGCTTTTCCTCAATAAATAGAGTCAACGATTATTATAATTTAAAATAATAAAATGACTTACAACAAAAATAAAAAAAAAAAAAAAAAATAAAATAAATAAAAGAGCTAAGTAAAATAATTTCTTGAAGAAAAATAGAAATAAACAAAAACACTGAACGTCTTTTATTTAATCATTGACGAGAATTGAAAATTAATTGTAGCGCAAATCTTTTTTTGCTTATTAGCATATAAATATATATATACATATATATATATATATATAATATCATGGTAATATATATAGATATTATATATATATATAAATATTATAGCAATTAAATATTTAGGTAATATAAATATATATATATACTAGTATTATTATATATTAAATATATATAATATATATATATATACATATATATATATTATATGTATATATATAGTATATATATATATATATATAATATATTTTATAATATATATAATATATGTATATCAGTGGCGAAGCGTCGGGGGGAGCCAGGGGGCCATGCCCCCCCGAAATTTTCTAGACATCTACTACATTAATTATCACTACTTTAATAACTATCTGTTAAGAAAGAAGTTAATATTAATTTTATATAATCCGTTCGCTGTCAAGGAACAATCTCGCAAGTCAATTCAGTTACAAACTAAACTTGAAACCCATCAGAGAAAAAATGCAACCATTAAATTTCAAGCGATGTTTGACGAGAAATGTGTAAGCGCATTTGAAATCTCATGTCAGGCGATTAAATTTAAACAATTTAGGTAAGAGATTTAGTTATTCATATAAATTCTTCCCATTTTTTTTTTAGGAATTTAATATTTGGCCTTCCATTTAATATATAAATATTCTAAATATTATATATTAGTATATATATTGATAATATATATATAATATTATATACATATATATTAAATTATATATATCATAATATATATTTATAATATAATATATAGTATATAAATATTAAGTAATAATATATATATCATATTATATAGTAATATATATAATATATATATCTTTATATATATATAAGTATTATATATATATATATATATAATATAAAAGTATATATACAAATATATATTTATACTATATTATATATATAACTATATATAGATAGGGAACATTTTGTTTTGGTCCCCCTCGAAAAAATTCCTGGCATAACGCCACGTATGTAGTAATTATATAGTACTAATAATAAGATTATCAATATATATAATATATATATACTAATAATATTATATATTATATATATATAATATATATATAATAATATGAGGTATATATATGTTATATATTATATATATATATATATTTATAGTAAAAATAATACATTATATATACTATAGATATAAAGTATATAATATAATATATAGAAGGTTATAATATAATATATATATAATATATATATTTATATATTATATATATATACTACTATATTATATATATACGTAATATATATATTATAGTAGATATATATATATATAAGTATATTATGATAATAATATATACATACTATATAGATATTATATATAGCTATATAATGATATATATATATAGTATACTATATAGTATATATATTAATAATATATAATACTATATATATCATATATTAATATATAGTATATATACTATATAATATATATTAAATATATATATAATAAATATATCTATATATATTAATCTATATATATAGATTAGTATATATAATGAGAGTGTATACTACTTAATATACAGCTATATTGTTTATAATATATGTATATAAAGTAAAATAAAGTATATATAATATTATAATTTATTAATATATATAATATATATATAGTATATATAAGTACAGATATAGAAGATGAAGATTAGATAATATATATATACATATATATATATATATATAATATATATCTAATATAAGTATTCTATATACTATACAATATAATAGCTAGATATATATACTATAATAATAGTTATTAATATCATTAATATATATATATAGTATATATTATGATATGATAAATAGTAAAGTCTAGATGCCGTATAAATATATAAGCCTATATATGAGTACCTATATATATATTATATATATATATATAAACTATAGTATATATATATAATATTATTATAAATATAAAGAATATATATATTATCAATATGTTATAATAATAGATAATATAATGATATATATATTATATTGATATATGTATAATATAATCAAGTATATATATATCTATATATATATATATGATATATATAATTAATATATTATATTGATACTATATATAATATATATATATATAGTATATAATAGTATATATAAATATATAAATATATATATTATATCAATAATATATCATATATTATATATTAATATATATTTCATAAATGATATATATACTATATATAGTATATATATATAGTATTATCTATATATATAATATATATATATATATCAATTATGTATATATATAATTATTAAAAATATAATATATAATAGTATGTATTATAGTATTATACAATATACTAATATAATATATATATATATTTATATAATATTATAGTAAGGATATATATATATGATAATATATATATATTTAATGTATAATATATATATAATAAGCTTAAAAGTATGACTATATATATATATATATAATATAAATAGATATATATATATATATATAATATATATATATTATATATTATTATAGCTATAATATCATATGAGTATATATATATATATATATATTATATATATATATTATATAAGTATATACATAATATTATAATATATATATATCTTTATATATATATATATATATATATACTATATATAATTATAATGATATAATAAATAATATATTATTATAATATAATATATATTAATGATCATGTTAAGGTCACCTTAAATGTCAAATTATCTCCTTAAGCAAACGACAATGTTAGTTAGAGGGAAAATGTTGCTCTTATGTTTTTCGACGAAATCAACGTTTTTCACATATATTTAAGATAGATAGCAACCTTTGCTTCGGATCAACATAATCAAGATATTCTAGCTATAGATGGACATGGTTTAGACTCCCGATAGCGGACCTTCTGCTATAGAGGTCGATAAGGAACGCAATTTAATATGTTATATAATAGGTTGTTTCTGTTGTAACATTGGCTATGTTAGTGAGGTTGTAAAGCTTCTGATTTTGTATTCATATTTAATAAAGAGTAAATTGTAATTAACTATTTACAGAAAAATCCTTAGAAACGTAAATTTTTTTGCGTCGGTTCAGGCAGCAGGTTCGCAAGGTGGAGTCTCGTTTATATTCTGCTGTATATAAGTGAGCACCGTGGGGCGTACTACGAAAAAACGGCCCTAGGCCACTAAGGCAATGGTGAACACTCTCTCTCTCTCTCTCTCTCTCTCTCTATAGTATCATATATATATATATATATAATACATATTATACTTATGTATATATATATATAGTATATATTTATACTAATATATATATATAATATATAATATATATAATATATATATCTATATATATCTATAATTATATATATATATTATATATTATATATAATATATATTAATCATATATATATATTATAATATATATATATAAAATGGTAACCTATGTCTGCTGTCTGTCTGTCTGTCTGTCCTTGCAACGACTAATATGGTTCTCTCTCTCTTTGTCTCTCTATCTCTCTCTCCCTCTCATCTCTCTCTACTACTGCTCAATTGTCATAGTCAGTCTCTAGTACTCTTACGTCTGCCTCTCTCTTCTCTCGTCTCTCTGCTCTTTTTAATTACTACAGTATTTATATTTTCTAGATAACTAGTTAGTAGTGTAATATTAAGTGATAATATGTTACGCGGGAAGTATATAGTATATATGTGTATATATATATACTATTATATATATATAGGGAAATGGTCGAACTCTATCGTGGGGTCATTTTTTCTTGTGCTGTCCTCTCTGGTCTGCTTTATGATGTAGATGTCATCTCGTCTACTACTGCTCTCTAGTTCTCTCTCTCTCTTATAGTATAATATATAATAATAGTATGTATATATATTTATACTTATACATAATTATATATATATATAATAATTATATAGGTATATTATAAATTATAATATATATATATATATATATATAATGCTATGTACTATAAATATATATATATATGAATATACAATATATTAATATAATGTATATAATAAGTATATTATACTAGTATATAGTATATATATACTAAATATATATAATATATAGTATACTATATATATATATAATATATATATATAATACTATATCAATAATAATATAATAGTATATACTATACTATAATTATATATATTATATATATTATAATTATATATATATATATATATCTATGTAAATAATGAGTTAGGTAATATGTATACGTTCATACACACGGGGCTCCCATAATAACTGCGGTTGGTGTCAGCCTGCAGATCGGGTAAATTCTGCTAGGTTTATTTGCTATGTTACGCTCAGGCTTGATTCAATAATTGCAACCTTTCGGAAACTTTCATGAACTATGTTCCTATCAACTCGTTAATCTATTCCTTCGTCCATACTAATCCCCATTGCTATTAATAGCTCCTTTACTCCATCAACCTACCTCCATTTGGGTTTATCCCTTCTTCTGTTGCCTACCACTTCAGACTTAAAAACCTTCTTAACAATCTATTAATTATCATTCATTCTAAGCACGGGACCATAACATCTTAGTACCCTTTCATTTGCTCCTTTCCATCAGACCATTTTTTCCCTATTGCGCCAATATTATCTTATCCTTACATTCTAATTCTATTTTTCTCTTTATCCAATAGATTTTAAATATTTATATTATTTCTATTGTTAAATAGAAATAATATAGATTCTGAAAATTTATTTCAAAAGCAGAGAAGTTAAGAAAATTTTCTATCTATTATGATATCTGTTAAGATATATTTTCAATATTTTATTGCTAAAAAAAATAATTTGTCTATGATATTTTAATACGGCAAACAGATTTTCAATTATTTCTCCTTGCAATATATATTTTCATTACTTCTTTTTTAAGAAACAAATTTTTTCAAAACTTGGAAAATAACAATACTAAGCCAAAAGAGCAAAGAAAGAGAAATAAAAAATAAGAGTAAATGAAAGATGTGTAATATATTGAGACTGAGTTATAGTTATCATCAACAAGAACAAATCAACGAACAAAAAATGCAGAGCTTGATAAGAGTATTGACGAAAGAAGAATCAGAAACAGTAATACTTTAGCGGTGATAAAATATTTCTTGTTGTTGACTTGATATATTATTATTCATTTTGCTATATAAACTTATATATACAGGGATGCAAATTGTGGCAATTTGTTATTCCAATTTATTTTCTTGACACAGCGGTCGAAGGTTACATTTTCAATTATTGACATAATTAGTGTGAGTTAACCCCGCAATAACACCACCGTAACATCTACCTACGTGCACACACAAACACACATACACGCACTATATAAACTATATATATTATAATAGGTTATAATAATATATTATATTAATACAAGTATATAATATATATATATATATAATATATATATAATAATAGTATATATATATAATTATATACGTATATTACCTATATTATATATTAGGTAATATCTGCTTGAAATTTAAAATGACAGCAATTTAATGAAAGGAGAAATCTTAAGTAGAAAGGAATACATCTCGAAGAATGAAGATAAATTGTAACAACAAACTAAGACGCAAAAAAAAAAAAAAAAAAAAAAAAAAAATTAGGGGAAATTAAGGTACGGGAAAAAGCCAAAAATGAAAAATAACAGTTCTGGAAATTGTGGACTGGTACGCATTTGATGATGAATAATACTCTAGACACAACCTCAAGGAAACACCTCCCATGCAGCGCAAAATGAATTTGCAAAAAATCAGTCCATAGCTCGTGTATACATCCGAGATGAAAGGAGATATGGAAATAAACCACACGTGAGAGAAACCCTCAAAAAAGTAAAGTAGTAGATTTAGAGTAATATATAGGAGCGAAAATTAACCCAATTCATTGAATGGGTAAAAGAACATGAAGATTGTAAGGCTGGAACAAACTTTAATAACAAAAAAGCAAATACTACCTCCATGGAATTTAACATCAATTAAGAACACAATTGAGTGAGGAGAAAGTCCTCCAAAAGAAAAGAAACTAAAATTTAAAGGAAAACTTGTATACACACAACGAAAAAGCCGAATGTTATTACGAAAGGGAAGAACATATGACATGCCAACATGTTTAAAAAGACGAGTACTATAAAGGGCTTTGGGTTTAACAAAGAAGAGTCGATAGAAACAATTGCAAGGAGATTTTTGAAATTGAACGACGAGAGAACTCTGATTACAGAGCTCAAGATTGGTGCCTAAGAACCAATTGGTTCAAAAACCATATCGAAGGAGTAGATGGCTTCTGAATTAAAGTAGGATGTGGTGGGGAATTGCAGAGACTGGTACCATAATATTGTCACGAAGAGAGACGCATGGTGACATTATAGGACATATACATGAAAGACGCAATTCCATTGTGAAAGCTCATCATGTATAGACCTATGCAAATTAAATAATATCTGACACATATCATAAAGTATTTCTCACTGGAATTATAAACGCCACTGGCAATAGTGGATAATGATCATGTTGAAATCGTTTATGATTTCTGCATACCCACTGACATCTTGAAACAAATAATAACACGATAATTGTATAATATAGCAAAGCCGAGCAAAAAAGAATTGGCAACTAATAAGCTTGGGAGTCCCATAATGGAATAGGAAAACTAGCCCTCTATCGAAAGAGAGAAAATAAACATACTGAGACTGCCGATACCTATCAGGAGGATTATGGGAAATGGATGCGTAGAGGTAATGCCGGTGGTGGGTGGAATCTCTTGAGAGCTGAAAACATTCCTTTAGTGACTCTACCTGAGAAGATTCCTGCAAAGCTCAAACGAGAGGTGTTATGAAACATTAAAGGGAGCCTGTAGAAATATTAAAGCTAGTATTGGGGAGCTGATTGCGCGTGTATATGCCTTGACCCAAGGTTTGAGGACGGTGTAGCACCGAGGTACCGCTTAAGAGTTTATTAAAATATTAATATATATATATAGATATAAATAGTAATAGGGTAATATATAAATATATAATATTAGAGTATATATATATATAATATTATATATATTATATTATATATATATAAAATATAAATTATGTGTATTTATACTATAGAATATAACAAAGGTAAATACTGAGCAAATACGAGCCAACAGCTAAATTGGGATGTATAGTAAAATATGAAACTATTAATGGGAAGGTAAAGGAATGCCTCCTTAGGTGTCGAACAATGCATTTTGCAGGACGAGACGATCCAATCCGCTGACGCTCTAGGCTGATTGACGCATCCTCTACTCAAAAATAGTGTGAGATTCAAGAACAGGTTTCAAACGACCGAGCCCCCTTCGGCGATAGAACACGGTTTTCAAGGAAGGACAGAGTGAAAACCTTGTAATATCGCCTTGACGGGATAGCTCAGTCGGTAGGGCGTCCGAGTATGTCGATCTCAGTCGCCAACATCGTGGTTTCGACCGCCAGGATTAAGCAATTCTTGCCGTCCACAACTAGTTTCTTATTCACTATATATATATTAGTATATATAATATATATAGTAATAAGCAGTATATATATAAGAGTATATATGTATACATATAATATATACTATATATTATATATATATAATATTAGTATATATATATATATATTAATATATATCTAATTAAATGGGAACTCCATAGTTAACCTTTAAATCCAATAAATCGCATTATTTGTAACTGAAATGCATTAATGCTTAGATATGTTTAAAATCTTTTGAAATGTTTATGATGATTAGGGGACAAATGGCTTAAATATAAATAAATTCCTTTCAATTACATGTAACTCTTGATTAGACCAAGCTTTGTTTGAGTTTAATAATTATAGTATAGTATATTATAATATATATAATATAATATTATATATATAATATATTATATATATATAATAATAATTATATATAATATATATATAATTTATTTTATATATATATATATATATTATATATATATATATATATTAATTAATTTGGTCTATTGGATGATTATTAATATTTAATTATAGGATGGCAATGCTTATGATGATTATATTATAATTATTATTATTATTATTTACTTTATGATTCAATAATATTATTATTATTATCATTATTATGTATTATTATTATTCATCTGATTAGGATAATTATTCTATTATTAATTATTATTATTATTAATATTATTATTAGGATTATTATTATTATGTATTATTAATTACCATTATTATATATTATTATATAATATTATTATAGTCATGTATTACTTATATATATGTACTTAATAAGTAGTTATTAATTCTTATTATTATTATTATTATTATTATTAGATTATATTATTATGATTATAATATAATTAGATTTATTATTATTATTATTCTTTTTTAGCTTTTATTGTATTATTATTATGTATCTATGATATCTATTATTATATATTCATTAATTATTATTATATATATTATTATTATATTTGTATTTATATTATCTATTATTCGAATAGGAATGATTATTAGTCATATAAATATCCTTTGGGGGGGATGAATTCTTAATAATGTTAATATAATATTTGTAGTTAATATTTAGTTGTAGTAATATTGGTAGTTGTAGTAATATTTTCATTATTATATTATTAAGTATATTATATTATTATGGATATTATTATATTAACTATTTATTATGGTATTATTAGTTATTATTACTTATTATCATTATATTATTATATATTTTATTATATATTATATTAATTATATTATTATTATTATTAATTATTATTTGTATTATTATCATTAAATTATTCATTATGCATTATCATTGATATTATTATCATTATCATTATTATTATTATTATTATATTAATTATTATATTATTATATTATTATTATTATTATTAATTATTATTTATTTATTATTAGTTAACTTATTATCTTATTATATGATTATTAATATTATTATCATATTATGTATTATTATTATTATTATTATTATTACATTATTATTATTATTACTTATTTTTATATTACTTTAATATTATTAGTTATTATCTATTTATTATTTTAATTATTATTATTATTATCTATTACTTAATTTAAATTAATATTATTATTATTTATTATTCATTATTATAATTATTATTATTATTATTATCTTATTATATCGTTCTATCTGGTTCTTTTATTATTATGATTATTTATCATTACTTATTCTATTTAATTGTTCTTGATTAGTTATTATTATATTATTATTATTGATTTATATTATTTATTATTATCATTATCATTATCATTATCATTATCATTAATTATATATAATTATTATTAATTATTATATTATTATTATTATTATTATTATTGATATTTTATTATATATTATGTATTAACTTATTCTATTTTATGATTTTGTTTTTTATTATTCTGATCTTGTCTTATCATTATTATATTTTATTTGATATTTATGATCTGGTTTTATTATTGTTCCCGCAGGCAGTTTATTATATTATTATTATTATTTATTATTAATTATTATTATTATTATTATTATTATATTAATATATATTATCTATATTATATGATATTAATATTTTTTAGATTATTATAATTATTATTAGATAAATAATTATGTATTTTATTGGTTTTGATTAATTTTATAAATTATTATTATTAATATTATTAATTATTATTAATTATTATTATATTATTATTATTATTATTATATATATCTTATTATTATTATTATTATATTGTTATTGGTTATTGTAATTATTATATTACTTACCTCACCCCACTTGACTTATTATATATACTTATTATATGTAATAATCATATTCATTATTTTCATGATACATTATTGGTTATAGTCATTTTATTATTAGATTCTTTGTTACCATTTCGTTTTCATTATTATTATCTTAGCTCTATTATGTATTATATTATTATATCTATTATTATATTAAATTATTATCATTATTATACATTATTAGTATTATTATTATTATATTATATATTTATTCCTTATCATTATTATTATTATTATTATGATTATTATGTATTATTTATTACATATTATTATTATATATCATTATTAATTAGTTAGTATTATATAATTATTATATTATAAATATCATTATATTATTAATATTGATTAATAGTATATAATTAATAATTATACTTTAAATATCAATTATAATTATTAAATTATAATTATAATTATAATTAAATTATAGATATAATTATAAGATTATAATTATAATTATATCATTATAAATTATAATTATAGATTATAAATTTAATATTATTATAATTATATAAAATTATAAATATTATAAATTATCATTATTATTATGATATATTAATTATTATTATATTATTTATTATGTATTATTATTATTCTTATTTATATTAATAATTGATAGTATTAAATTAAATTTAAATTATAAT
The DNA here is from genome assembly GCA_015478945.1 of Trachelipus rathkii. Lineage (NCBI taxonomy): Eukaryota > Metazoa > Arthropoda > Malacostraca > Isopoda > Trachelipodidae > Trachelipus > Trachelipus rathkii. Next base: position 2,535 of record JABUQX010051409.1, on the reverse strand, counting down.
CTAATTTTCATTAGGAGAAGATTTCCGGTTTCAGA